>JAGDQP010002501.1:19230-100063 GCA_022664845.1 Lepisma saccharinum
ATGTTAGGAGATTTAGGTAAATAAAACCTCATAAATAAATGAAATAAAAACAAACACCTCTAAGTAACTCTATAATTACATTTTGTTTCAACTATACTGCCTATAGAGATAACCCTGATACACTTGCATGCATAAATTGTGCTTGAAGCTAACTGAATTTTAAGGGCACCACTCATGCAGTAAAAAATTAATATATATAAATAAATCTCTATTTAATAAAACTAAATCGCGTTTGTTGTGATGTAAATATCGATTATCAGTTTTTATTTATGACTTTTCATGCACCTAAATTACAACTGCTGTTGAGAAACCATGAACGTGTGCTTGCGTACAGTGAAAATATGAAATCGATTATTTCAGACTAGTTTTTAATTTACCTGTTGCTTTCTTCCACAAAATAGTTGGAGGTGGGACTCCATCTGCTTGGCAGTGTAACATTGTATGTTTACTTCTAGGTACACTGGTGTCTTCTGGTTCCACTATCCATCGTGGTGGTACTAATATGACAAAATTATAGGAAACTTAGGTAAATGCCATTTAATTAAAAAAAGTTATTTAAAATTGTAACTAACATTCATAAAAACAAAAAAAAATTGCAATTGGTGATCATTGCCACCAAATCCGAATTTAATTCATTGCAACTCTGACCACGTTTATCATAAAATCAAATCTAAGACATAAATTTACCAAGAAAATTTGAGTTTGGTTTACCCTCAGATATTAGTAATGGCTTCTTCGATTTCTAAGTAAATTTTCTTTCAGTAGCACATTTTCCAGTTTTATTTAGGAACTCGGAAAAAGGTTGCACATACTAGACGTCATGAGAACCCATTCGTGATATTAAGAAGATAGTACTAAATCTGAAATAAAACCGTTTGGGGGAATACATTGAAGGCTTTAAAAAGTATATATATTGTAAGCTTGATTCTAAAAATTATGATGATTCTGAAAAGCAACAGACCTGTAAAGTGTCATATACAGGTACCACACAATGTCATATAAGATCTTTATGATCTACTTAAGTACCGCTCTTAGAAGAAAAATCTCCGCTATAGATCTTTGAGTTCCCTCTATGTAGCTTATGTTCATTTCTTGCAAAACTATAGGCTAATAGAAAAGAGAAAATGCGGAAAGAATTATTTCACTATTACTTATATTTAGAACGAAACAGTAATGGCTGCCACGATTTAGATAAGAGTAGGACGAGACCTATTCTCTTTCTAACAACTTCTGGTTGTAACAGATATTAGGCGCTTAAAGACATTAGGTGGGCCAAATACATTAGTTACTAAAATGGACCCAAAAGACAAAGTTTACCAAAGTTTACTAGGCAATAATTGTTCATACTTTTGTGTCTATAGAGATTTGAATGACTTCAATGGGAGACAGAGGTTCAACGTATTGCGGAAAAGTGGACGTTATTCCTGGTTTCTTCTCAGCGGAAGTTTTAAAGGATTTTCATCAGTGGATACATCTATGATTATGAAAGAGCTATAGAAGCATGTGTCGGTAGTTTAAATACCATAAACTATTAGAATCACTGTTTACCTGCTCAGCTCGTGCGAATTAGTAAAAATCAGTCCTGAATGACATTAGAAGCAAAGTTCTAAATCAATGATGAGTGTAAGCCTTTCTTCCAAAAATGATTTATTTCTAACTCACAAAACTGTTCTTGGCTTCACGAATATCCTCGCATGATAGAACTAGTATTGAAACTTCACTTTCGAGACCCCAAATATGCTTGTAAGATACAGTTTCTGAATAGTTTTCACAATCTTTATCTTATTTCAGTACTCGCGAATATAAAACTTGACAAAAACTTAACCTATTTTTTTCAGTTACACCTTACCACTTGAATTAGATAAACCTGCTGTATTAATATCTAACTCCAGAGCTACCTATATATCTTTGAAAGCCGTTGGTTGAAACAACACCAAGACTAAACTAACATCATATTCTATTTCTGATTTATCCCTGATATTTGTTCAATGTCTAATATATTTCTCTAGCTAACTAATTTTCGTCATCATGTTTCGTATATTATATATTGCATGTTTTCCTTCTTTCAAAAAATGACACTTCTAAATATCTTGATTAGCTTAAATTGGATGATAATTTCTTTACCAAGGGAGAAGCCCTTCTTAACATAACTTTCTGGTGGACTAAGCTCGTTCGTCCAGTGCTGTGATCATTAGAACACACAGATTTATATATATCGTTGTCGATATGACAAATTTGCTTTATAGTTTTATAATGTAAGTTACCCGAACAGGAAATCAATTGTATAATTCAAACTCGCGTTATTGTTAAACGGCACACGCGGATAGTATATTTGAAATAACTTAAAAACTGCTAAATAAGCACCTGCGGATACTAGGACATGCCCATGATTTATGGAATGGAGAAATAGTATCTAATTCATTTGATGAACGTACCACCGATTTATTTAAGATAGTCTAGAAACCAATTCGACCTAGTCGCGGTATTCGTCATGATATCTGTTAAATTCGGCAGATGGCGGTAGTTGTGTGTCTACAAGATATGTAAAGAGTGTTTTAAACAGAAGCCAGTAGATGGAGACGCCAGTGTTTTAATTTGAGTAGAGTGGAACGTAAGTTGTTCGTATTGCGCTGTTATAAAATTTCTCACGTAAGTATTATGGCGTAATAATTTCTATGAATTACGTAGAATGTGATTATTGTTATTAATAGTTAGTGCATTTCTTCTAATTTCATGTCGTTTATCTTTTAATATTGATTTTGTAAAAAAAATATTTCTTGTATGAAGGGTAATGGATATGGCCTATGGGTTTGGCCAAACAAAATGTCCTTTTATCTAGCCGAAATGTGAACGTTTATTTTTCTTTGTAATTTCTTATTCAAAGACAGTTTAAATATTGTGTATGATTCCTTTTTCATTTAAATCAATATTAATATAAAGTTTGTTATCACACTTATCGTTAAGTTTAACTCTATCAAATTTATTATTGAATTTTAGCTTGAAAATTGAAATTAACATTTTGTAGAATTTCCTATACGTGTTTTCTTCTTAGATACTACCAAATCACAATTAATATTGTTAAATGTAACTCTTGTCTGCTTCAAACAAATAAAATATATAAATAAATAAGCCATCTAAATGTACCAATTGTTTAAATAATATCCTACGCCATTATTAACAAATACAGTTCATCCATATTTTCAGGGTTACTTTATCATAATTCTATTTCACTCGTTACAAACACTTAAAAGAATTTTCAAAGCTTAGATAGGCCATATTGGTCCCTATACCTTATATAACAATAATATTTTGTTATTTAAGTGGCGATTATTTTATGTCCTAGGTATATCACGAAAAATCTAACAATACGGCCTTGAGTAAAGAAATACACAGCTTTCTGACAAAGCTGATTATACGTTAATAACAAAAAGAAAATTAATTGTAACAGTTTCGGAAGTATACCACCTCCTTCTTCAGACTACATTCTCCAACTCAACAGAAAATGATTTAAGTAAATAAGAAAGGAGACCGCCTTTTACTTTTCACCAATCAGGGATCAGTACTAATTAAAAGTTCACTTTTCTTCCCCTAGTGCTGCCCTCTCCTCGGGTGAGCGCACCTGCAATTCACCTGTCAAATTTGATGAGCCAAGAGGTTAAAAACAACTTTTATCAGATAAATGCTGGAAATCCCTTTGTATAAATAGCTTATCACAAAAAACAAGTCCCTCGCTATACCGGGTTAAACAAACGAAAAACATAAGTACAGAATAACCGGTGTGTTCAAAATTCAATAAATAGGTTTACAAATTTCATAACATTCCCACAAATAAATAAACAATAAATAAACTAAATAGCATTTATATCAAAATAAAAGGGTTTAAATATAAATAAGTAAGTAGACAAATAAATTCATATCATCAGCCTTGTCAGAAAGCTATGTTTTTCTTCATTGAAAAATATTCTTATAAATAATACTACGGGTATTGTAGAACTGCTTAGTAAGGTGTAAGAGTGACACTGTTAATAGATCAAATAAACATAAATCACTACAACATTTATCTTTTATTCTAACTATTTTAAAGATATAAAAAGTTGATTTACAACTATAAAACTAAAAGCTTAGGATACATTAATTGATGTGAAATTACAAATAAAGAGGTCGTAATAACAAGGATTGGAAAAGCAAGATATTACTTGTAACTGTCACATCAAGCTAATCACTGTACAACACAGTTTTTCTGAGGAAAAAAAAAATCATAATAATAACGAAGCCTCGTTTCCCTTTTCGAGTTGTCTGAAACGATATAACATACAACCTAGCACAGAGATGCTTTAATTAATAATAATAAAAAAAAGGAGCAGTAAAGAGTTAAAAAGACAAAACAACATCAACAATTTTTCACATCAAATAGTAAACAAAGAACATGCAACAACAAACATTGCAATTAGAAGCAGTACTAAGAAAATAATAGAGTATTTTCTTTTGTGCAAAGGTTACCTTTGGAAACAAACCTTAAAGCCGCCAATGTCATCTTGGACGGATGCATATCCAAGTGCCAAAAAAAGTATAAATAATAAAACGGAAATCGAAAACATCACATATGGTGGTTTTTCTGGCTACAAACATTTCAAGGGAGTAAGAAATGTCTTTTTTTTTCTTATGGTTTTTTTCTTTTTTTCTTTGAGAAAAAAAAAAGTAATAGGAACACAAGGAAGTAGTATCCAGTGGAAGGTTTTACCTTTGACCTGTAGCTTGGCTGTGTACCTCACCTCTGAGGCAGCGTTTCTCGCAATGCACGAGTACTCGCCGGTGTGTGTGGCCGTAACTCTAGAAATAGTGAGAAGACTAGCGTAAGGTTCAGGGTGGGATAGATTCACTCCCAGAACGGGATCTATCCGTCTGCCGTCTTTCAGCCAGTCAATTGTCAGTGGGGGATCTCCCTGGCTCACACCGCAAACGACACGAGTACGCATGCCTTCACTGACATCATCTTGGAAGGAAAAGGGCTCAATTTTAGGAGGAACTGGAAGAACGAAGAGTATATATATTTAAGAGAAAGAAAAAAAAATATGGAGAAAAAAAATAATTGAAAAAAGAATGTTTAGAAAAAAGAACATTTAACAAAAGTCAAAGCGTTTGAACAACATTACCATTGACCATCAACTGCTGAGTGTGCGTTACTGCGGCTGCATTATTCCTTGCAACGCATGAATAGTTTCCGTTGTGATCTGGAGACACACGCTCAATCAACAATACACTATTGAATTTATCCATATGAGTGATTGATATTCCTGGAGAAGAAAGCAGTGGTTGATCATCCTTCAGCCAACTGATGGAGAGTGGAAGGTCCCCTTTAGTAACGGTACACATCATGGTCGTTCGCTCACCAAGGTGAAGATCTTTATCAACATAAAACGGACTAATTTTTGGTGGAACTGGAAGAAGGGAAATTTATTGAACTTTTTTCAATGCGTGTTGCCATGACTTTCTTCTATGAACTGCTGCTGCTGAAAGTTATATAATATATTTTGCTGAAAAAGAAATTTGTGCTCCGCATAGATACATACACAAAGTACAACGCATATGTTGCAGTCAATAAGGCGTAACGTGACGTCATATAGCTTTCTATGACTTATTTGTCTTAGCGTCATCAATTAAGGCCAAGGAGATCATCCAAAGCTTGATTATAAATGAGCCACATAACACGATTTTCTAATATGTCTGAGTTATCTCAGATATTTATTAATTTCACTAGTCGTGAAAACGCCAATTTACGCTAAGGAATCTATCACGCTAAGTAACGTAACCATTTCAGCTATGTTCCTCAATCATAGCCCATTCATAGAACTCTTACTGGGCTCAGAGGGAGATTTTGAATTCAAAGTAGTGGTTAACTTCACGTGTCGAAATAATTTAATAACCCATGAGAAAGGCTGCAGTTTCAAACAAAATGATGTGAGGATGCTTGCCTTATTTGCTTTGTGGACCGCAACATATGCTGAATGCCCTGGGAAAATACATAGAATAACACTAAAGAATTATATGCGTCACACTGTGTACTGTGCTGTTAAACACTTACAACATAAACATATTTATTTCCTCACAACATAATCTAAAATATATTACAATTTCCATCTCGTCGCACACTATTTCATACAAGCAAATGTCTACATTCTAAACTATGTTATTGATTGTGACTTATATATTGAATTGTTTTTATTTGAAATACTATATAATATTTGTTAACCATTTTGATTACTATAACCCCTCAGTAGTAATTCTATACCAAATCAAAAATGTAAATAATATGGTTTAATTTATGCCGTTCACATTCACATTTTCTGAAGAGATGCTTTAATAAACTGATAGTTATTATTAGCAAAATAAGCCGAACTAATTTCGCATTGTAACAATAACAGGATAAGCAGGATGATGCAAATAAATTATGGTGAAGGTCAATTTCAAGTTGTCCTAAAGTTTCAAGAGTTTTCTTTCACTAAATTTCTAAATATTTTGTGCACTAAAATATGCTATCCTGTAGAAGAAACTTTTCACTCAGAAATTTCATGACTTTTTAATTATCATGGCAACCATAAAATGCCTTTCGGAAATTTGTTTCCTTCTGCACTCAGAGTTTACTATCGAGTTGAACAAGATGCATACATTGTAATTAAGGAAAATACAGACACATGACATATTGGTCAAACCTCGATGTGACAATCTAAATGTATGGATTCCTGTTAGTTGATTTCCAAAATAAGATTAATACTACTTTTTGACGTTTTGTCTTAACCATTTTTGATTGCTTACATTTCCAGCTCTCTATCTTCTTTAGTTGGAATTAAGTGAGTTGTACAATCAGACTACACTCTTGATCAATATAGAACAACGATATGAAATTAAACATATGATTTGTCCCGCGTGTAGAATAATGAAATGCAAACAAAATTTACAGACGGTTTAATTGTGAATGAAACATGAAATATATTGAACACACACAGGTTGCACAATTCTCACCAAATTTGCAGAAGAGTTTAGCAGTGAACGAAAAGTGAAATATTTGAACACAGAGGACGAACAATACACACCAAATCTACAGAGTTAACAATAAATGAATAATTAAATATATTGACATATAATACGAACCATACATACCTAAATTTGCATGAAATTTAATGGTGAATTAGACAATGAAATATCTTAGACACTGCTCACACAATACACATAAAATTAAAAAAAAATAACGGTGAATGAAACGTAAAATATTTTGGACGGATAGAACGAATACAGACCAAATTTGGAGAGGATTTTACGAATGAAAGAAAGAGGAAAATGTAGGGCAAACAAGACGAATCCTAGAGACCAAATTTGCAGAAGAATTAATGGTAAATTGAATTGATATATATTGGATACATTGTACGAACCACACAGAGGAAAAGTCGCAGAAAATTTAACGGTGAATTGGAAATTGAAGTATATTGAACACATATTGCATAATACACATAACATTTGTAGAATATTTAACAGTGAATGAGAGATGAAATGTATTGGACAGACAAAACAAAAAAGCACCCCAAATTTTCAGAAGATCTAATGGTGATTGAGAAATAAAATATGTTGGACAAACAGGATAAGAAATAAAGACAAAATTTGGAGATGATTTAACGGTTGAGCCACCAATGTCTCTTTCCAAAGAAACTGATCCCATTAAATTCCTCAATAACAATAACTATTTGGACATTTCTGTTAAGTCTTACTCTACTTCACGTACACACTGGATTGTAATAAATTAAAAGTGATCTATGTACATATCATTGTTCGGCCAATGAGTCTTAAGTGTATGACAAAGTTATTTTTTAAAGGTACAGCACGGCTCAAAATTGATCTAAAAGTTCACAGTTAAGTCAATTACTACTACACGCTGATATAATTTATTCTGCTTCTACGAAACGATTAGTGAGCTAAATTTTAGTAATCCATATTTGGTGATGAGGATTTCCTTACGATATGTTTGTTAGATATGTTTCGTATGTTAGATACGGAAAATGCCTCACACGTGATTTTCTTAGAATATTTGAGATGTTCTATTCAGTGGTGATTAGAATAGTAATTATAGTAATTATTACGATTATCAAAATAAATTAAATATGTTTACCGATTACAGCCACCTCGCCACTGCGTCTGGAGCTATGCCCTTGTTTATTGGAGGCTGTGCAAGTGTAAACGCCAGCATCTGTAGAGCTATGGACGCGTTCCACTACTAGAGTCCCATTGTCATAAACTTTTTGACGAAGATCTTCAGGGAGTTCTCTTCCGCCTGTAAGGAAATGAAAGAAATCAACTAGGTAAACTGACTCAAACCTTAAGGATGTAATCTCGGCAAAACCGTTTTAGATACAGAATTAAGGAAAGATATGGTACTGAATCGGATCGGTTCCTTTTTGTTCGGAATCTATAATATTTTGTTAAAATTACAGAAAATAGCAGGCAACCTAAGTTTCTACTAACTTGATTGATAAAAAGAAACAGACATAATTTAGCTTTCAGCATACTGGGGTAAAAGGTAGTCTAAAGCTGGACTTGAGTGGATAGTTAGAAGCCCAGCGGCCTACTGACTGTACTAAACTGCCATCGTACGTAAACATAAGAACAAAATAGTACAGAATGTCTTAATTATGTTGTCCGAACTCCGAAGACATAAATTAATTTTCTGGTGAGTTCGCAACGCTGCTTCGCCACTGGTTTTATATAATACGTCTAGTTAGTATTGTGTTGTGGAAGTTTCGCTTTGATTTCTTTAATCGTTTTGCAGATATTCAATTTAACTTATATGTTTCCGTTATCTCATTGAGGTTTCGAGGCCTAGCTCCGCTTCCCCTAGTCCATCGCACTTCCGGTTTCGTCGTTATCCATATCTCATCATGCTCTACCAGATGTATTATGTTTGACTCGAATTTTTGCAACAACATATAGTGACCTTCCCTTGTGAGAAACGTCAGCTCCCAAACGTGACGTGTTTACGCAGAGTTTGTCAGTTGAACCCAAAAAGAAAATTGAAATGGAAGTGCAATCAGAATAATTATTCTATATATCATCCGCAAGATACACATTTTGTTTGGAACTTAATTATGTTCTGCGAAGTCCCCTTTTCATATTTTTTCCCAATAATATATAACCAATGAATATTTCACACTTAAATACTCTTTATTATCTAACTTGTTAGTATGACAATGTACGGTCAATTTATATATCATCATTTTGTATACAGGATATCTTGAAGTCAAACCCTAATTCTTTGTTAAGAAACCAAATCTGAAAAATATTATTTTTATTTAAAACTTCAATTTTCGTGGCTTGTTTTGACAGTCCATTCTATTTCAAATGTTGACTTTGCGGACGTTTCTCCATATCTGGAAATGTATTCGGTATCTGAAATGCATACAAGCATCGAGCCAAGATAGTTTAGTTTGATTCCATATGCCAAAATAGCTAGTAAAATAAAACTTAACGATGTAGATCACCTCCGCTACCGTGGTATGCCCTTTCCATTGCTTTACATGAGAATTGTTCTACTGGTTTTGTGCCTTTCAGAAGTAGAATATTGAAGTTCCGCTTTCAAGAAATTTGCCTTGGTGGTTATTTTGACACTTGTAGAGTTTTGGTTTGTAAAGTTTCTTAAAATATATGACTAATATGAGCATAGGCGGGGCAAGGATTTTGGTAATGTGGGTGCAGGCTGGGAAGGGATAATACATAGTATAAAATATTAACATGGTACGCAATAAAAACTTTTATGTACATATTTAAAGAAGCTTATACATGGATATACGTGTATGTGAGTTATGGATTTATCAAAGAAATATCAGAATTTGTAAGTGTACAAGGGTACTTGTTTGCAATGGCATCAATTCTAGGGTGATATGGCAAAAGTTGATATGTCAATTTTTTGAGTTTCATAGTGTAAGGCATTGCTTTTTTGCATATCTATGATATGGCAAAATTTGATGCGGATATTCTCAACGACTATGCCTTAAATCCCATTTGTCATAAGTTGATATGTCAAAATGTGTGTATCATTGATTTGGCAGAACTTGATATGTCTGAAATACAATGCTTTTCCGCCTCGAAAGATTAATTTCTATGGGACTTGTCAGGTTTTCCTACCGAAAGATACAGTAAAATGTTCTGATAAAGGTTTGAAGACATATTTTGAAATGGGCTGTGGCTATTACTTTTCACGTTATGAAAATATTAGGAATGCACGGAAGCCGAACACACCATTAATATAATATTATGCGCAGTTGGAAGAAATTTGTCCCTCCTAGCTTCGGGCATAAGAAAGACACACAAAATAATAATCGTCCTTAGCCGTAGATGCCTAAAGGTTATACATGAAAATGCAAACAGACGAAATAACTGGTACAAATTTCTCGTTATACTTTACGTATTGCATTTTGTTGCAATATAGAAAAAAACAATATCTACCTTTAAAGGTAGTTTTACCTCAGTGAGGTATTCATAAAAATATGTTATATAGCACACACACATGCTTGTAGCAAAAACAGGAATGTCAATGGTGTTTTGTTCTTTGAGTTGGCGGTTAGTGAATAATTTGGATGAGTTTTGAATTGAATTCATTTATGACCTGTAGGCATCTTAGGCTTATTCGGGGCTAGGGTGGAAGACAGGATATTGGAAGATAGTTGGCCAGGGCCTAGTTAATAGGTACCATTCGGGCATTTGCCTCATGAGACTGAGGAAACCTGGAAAACCTCTATCAGGATGTAGTAATTGGGATAGGGCCGTGCTATAAATGTTTTGGCCCAAAACGGGACATCGTATTACCGGGGGGTGGGGTGTCCCAGGAATCCCCACGTATGAACCTATGCATATGATTAAATAGCAGTCAAACGATGAATTTTTACGCGAATCGAATATCAAAGTTAACGTAAATATTCGACATAACTGCAATCTTTTAATTGTAGATGATGCAAATTCTTATAAAACTGTATTGTAAAATATTTGTTAGTAAAAATATATAATTTCTATTGATTGGCGAAAAAACGAGATATTCTCGAGAACCGACGGAACAAAGTCAAAGGCCTAAAATAACGGGACGTATGGCCACCCTAAATTGGGGTGAGTTTAGTATGAAAAGAGCTGTTGAAAGTTTTTCCGATCTAGATGATCCTGATTACATCCCGGAAACTGAAGAATAATATTCGGATAGTGTTTTGTGTTGAAATAACACACAATAAAATCTTGTGAGAGATTTGCACAAGTACTTGGTAGACGTGGGTCTTCAGCTTAATTATATTTTAATGTAGCTATATACTTTTAGTGTTTCTACCAAATATACCACATTACTTGCTCTCAATACTCACATTTGCTATCTAAAGAAAATATTTGACAGTAATATTCAGTGTCTTTCTCATTCTTCAAACTTAGAATAAGTACTCGTCAACTTAAAAACAGTGTAATTTTTTAATACTCATTACATCAATAACTATCATTGTTTTTACTATTACGAAAGCTTAAATGGCGTCGATCGGAACAAAATCCTGAAAGATATGTTTTGTATCATTATAAAAAAATCTGGTCATTAGTGTTACAAGATAAGCCAGATAAATATGATTTCCTATGTGAATAATCACAATTTGGCAGAACATGATATGTCGTTCAACCGCCATTTTGAAACCGTTCTTGCAACGTAAGAGTCAAATTAAGAATTGTAGCTACAGACAGCACTAAACAGAACAAACTAGCAGACTTTTATGCAAATGCATCAAAAACTCGATTTTTCAGCGGGCAACAAAACTTTCAAACGCTTATTCTGAAAACGTAGGAAAGTTGACATATCAACTTCTGCCATATCACCCTAGAATTACAAGAGCCTTTATAAGGTCATTCTTCTGTTGAATGGAACCATGGCTTTAAATTCTTCAATGACATCTTCAATATCTATGCTCACTGAAATCGACTTTTCAACAAAAAGCAAAATTATGGAGTTGAGTCTCTGTTGAAGCATAGTCGATCTTAGTTTGGACTTGACATAATTCATCTTGGAGAAACTCCGTTCGCATGAGCAACTACTAACCGGAATCACTGAAAACTTTCTCATCAATCTGTAGAAATTCACATACACCCTTTCTCTTCCGGATTTTTGCAACCACTTTGGCCAATCAAGAACTGTAGATGGAGGATTGTTCAAGCGCCTTGCTCGTAGAAGTCTGATTTCAGCTTCAATTTCTGACGCATTTAGACCAAAACGTTCTGCTACTACTTGATGATCAGTACTATTACACTGAGCAAGGCAAACAATTTTCCCAGTTACTTGAATGACGTCTATAGTCTCTTGAGAAAATCTTGTGTTGTGTCCCAGAATAAGGCTATCCATTAAAGGATAGAATGTCCAATACTTTATTGCCTCCTTTGTCGTTTTCGCAAAAACACCTATTTCTTGTGAGTCGTCCACAAATGAAGAGATTTTTCGCTTTCTAGGCGGCGGAACACTAATGTCAATTTCCGTGCATTTTTCTTCTGCATTACTGAAGATATCAAACACAGCTTTATCCTCTGCCAATTTCTTCTCCCTATTAAACGATGATTTACCAGCAATTTCGCTTGAAGTTGAAGATGTGGTTTTTATCCACTCAAGCAACGTTCCCTGTTGTTTTGATTTAAACATTTTAAAGGCAAATTAACATGCCGACATGCGTACGTACAATAACAACTCAACTAGCAATTAGATCTCACTGTTCGCCGAAGACGCACCCTAATACATCCTAACATTGTTGCCAGAACGCTCTGCACTATTGAGCCTTAAGATCTCAAAAATAATCCCTAAGTTTCACTAAAAAAAACTAGAAAACACTAAAAACAAGTAACTTATGAGAGACTTAAGAAGTCACTCAAATATATCCAAACATAGGAAACAATAAATATACAAAATAGAAAGGATTATTGTAGGAAATCTGAAAATCAAAGTTAATGTGGGTGCAGCTGCACCCACTGCACCCACTGTGGCGCCGCCTATGAATATGAGTACGATGTACTATTAATAGTTACTATATAAATCACTATATCTCAACGGGAAATTATATCGTTCGCATGTAAAATATTGCATTTCCATAAAACAGGGTGAATAAAAAAAAATGACAAAACGCTAGGCGAAAACAGAAGCTAAAGATTACGCTGCCGAGAGACATAAGGCGAGTAAATCAATTCTCTTGTAAATCAATGGAAACTGTACATCAAGATAGCAGGGGTAATCTACACCGTTAAACTTACCTCTTTCCCAACGAACCAGTTCAATGGGATATCCGGCCACTGGACATTTTAGAACAAGAGTTTCACCAGCAACAGCCGTGATTTTAGGAATTGGGCGGACAAAAGGCATACCTAGGAGGAGAAAAAGTACAAAATAGAGTTACAAAACATTATTTTAGAAGTACCTAAATTATGTAGGACGATTTCGTAGCACAAGAACGTAAGTTAATTTTCTGTACCACTGCTTTTTTTTTTACTTCGAAAATGTAGGGAGAGAATACTGTTATGCACAGTTTAATTCAATAATAGTGAAATCAACTAAAGACAATGCTTTAACAATACGCAAAAGGTGGCCATTATCGTGACTGAGAATCAAACAGTATCTTCTAGTTTCCTATTGGATGTTCTAGTAATTGCACTATTACAAGAGGACCAATTTTCTGTGTATACTAACGAGTTTTTGCACCTCAGTTGAACCAGCGAGTAGGGAACTTAAATTAGAAGCCCGGCCTATATCGTGTGTAATTTAACAATGTATTCAAGAGACCCTTGGAGTCTTAGCGATTGCTACTAGAATCGTAGAACTCATTTGTTTTCTTTCAGGGTTATCTTTTCTACACATTTGAACATATTTTGTTTACAATATTTCCTTATAAACTCTGGTTTATTGGTATTAACGTGGAAATCCTTAAAATAGTATAACAACCATAGTGACGAGTTTACTGAGTGCTGCGTAGCTATTTCCTTTAAGCTTAGTGCAACGCAACGATCTCTATTAATAGATGACAGCACTACCTCTTATCTCTAATGTATTTTTTATCGTTGAACGAAATTCCAACGCTGATCTTACATATTCAAGCGTAGAGAGCTCAAACTTTCGGAGAAGGAAATTCATGACAATTTCAAGAATTATATCCATGCCGATTGTTTCTTTTCTTTTTTATTCATTGTTGAGAGAGCTTCATTGTTGTAGGTCTGGATGTTCACAGCAACAATGAATAAAAATAAACAATCGGCACAGATTGAACTCTTGAAATTATTATGAACTTTCTTCCCTGAAAGTTTGAACTCTCTACGCTTTAATTTGTAAGATCAGTGTTGGAATTTCGTTCAATGATAAAAATACATTATTAGGCATATACAGAAATAGTGCTGCCATCTTTTGTTGGAGATTGTTGCATTACATTAACCTTAGTAGAGTGTTATAATATCATCGATATTTTGCGAAGCGACGCCATTGCTACCTAGCGGACACGACACGAACTACTAATATCGTCCTGAGTAAAGCGGGAAATTTAAAAAAAAATTACCTATCCTGGCCGACAGGCCTCGCATTCAGAAGTCCTGCTCTAAAAATGCACAAAACATATTCCAAGAGTGACTGGAATTGAAAAGCTACGCAAGACGGATTGAAACGTTCCAGAGATGTGAAAGATAGTTTTAAGATTGAACAGAGGTGTACTTTTTAAGGGTGTAATTATGTTCTTATTCCTTAAATTGCATATTAGATTTACAGAGGAATTACTGAAGAATAAAGAATTATTTTTCTTTAAAAGCATTAGTTACTAATCTAACTGGACACTAAGTGAATGAAATACAGGGTGATTCCAAAGAAAATTTACAATTTTGCAAACATACAGAAATTTATTCTAAATCCCTACAGAATGGATTGAGGTGTTAATTTGTAAACATCAAGCATGTCTCACGAATTGCCGTACTACCGAATTTCTACTCTGTGAACGCCAGCAGGTGGAACTAACACTCAATCTTTAATAAAAACCCATATCACATAAACGGGTTAGACATCTGGAGAACAAGCTGGCAGTGATACCGAATCTGCTCGATGAACCAATCCACTGACTTGGGAAAGAATTTTTAAGAAAATTGCGATCTAAATAATCTTAGTTTGTCGTCCTCTTTATCTACGTTTCTTGAAAGCAAAACCACGCGAGCGCACTATGCACCTAGGAATATATTGAAATTCACGCTATCTCGTAGAGTTGGAATTCGATAACACTCCACAACGTTAGTTGAGCTTTGTTTGCTTTACTTAAAAAAAAAAAAAAAAAAAAAAATCAATCGATTTTGTAGGTTTTCCGAACAAATTTCTATAAGTTATCAAGGTTGTAAAGTTATTTTTGAATCACTCTGTATTTCACATAATGAATGTATGAGTAATTGTGTAAATTGGGACAGTGAGTATAACGCCATCAAATTGATTCAAATTTTTGGAAAACTTAACATGTAGCAGTGAACTGAAATATATGGCGATAGCTTTTCAGGAAAAGTACCATTTGATATTCTCAAAAAAAAAATTATATCGTAGACGGCTCCTTTATTCGGTAGAAAGTACATATTACATCAAGATTTTATATGAGAGTTCCATTACTTTGTTTGCATATCAAAATATACTCCTCAAGTAACTGTTTTTCCTCTAGCATAGGACGAAGACCAGATACACCGACTCCTGCTATTCTGATTTATACTCACCATAATATATTTCGTCCTTAAAAATAAAAAAAGGCAGTAACTGACATTTTGACAAAATTGCACTATTAAGCTGAAATGGAGGTCCTCATAACTACACAGAAAGTGAGTGAACTACACTCCAACCAATACAAAGATAGTGAAGTTAACAGGTACTTTGGTAACGCAATTGTATACAGAAGTGAATCACATTTTTTCTGTAAATTTAGTAAAATGTCAGTTATCCCCTTTTTTTGCAAAAATAAGGACTATTTGAGGAACGAATCGCACCCCTCCTTAAATACTATGCAACCCACTATTCATCGTTGTGTATAAGTGATGTATAACATCTAGGCGGATTGTGTTTAACGCGACTTTCCGCACCTTTTTATGAAAATTTTCAGATGAGAAGGTCCGTACACTACAATAATTCCACAATGTTCATTCAAGAACACTAGCAATATATTGTCTTACTAAAGAATGCCATTATTCATACAGCATAACCTCTTAATGTTTAAAATAAACTTTGAGTTTCTACTTGTACTGACAGTCCACGTATTGCTAGACCTTTTGGTTCGCTTCTTGCATTGGATGAAATTGTTGGCGAACACTTTGAGCGGGTTGTGATATTTTGTATATTCGTAAATAAAAGCAAACAATTAGTCTAGATACAAAAACCATAATTGTATCTATTTCTATGAAATCTGAAAAGACATTTTAATTTCACTTACCATAGATGTTCAGTCTGGCAGAGTGAGCGGCTTGTCCAGCGCGGTTCTCTGCTGTACAACTGTATTCACCTCCATCGTCAACTTTCACGCTGCTGATGTTTACAAGACTAATGACATCACCATTTACAGTCACATATTGACCAATCACGAATCTGCAAAAGAAATTATTTGCTTTCTAAGTAACGATTTAAAAGAAAAAAGTATTTGTTTTATTTCATGTAAAACTGAACCGTTGCTCATTTGGAAAAGCATTGGCTTTGCATTCGGAGTTCGTAGATTCACGTCCAGTGACAGAATACGTATCCTGATGGAGGCTTTCCCTAGTTTTCCTTGGTCACACGAAACAAATACTGGGAAAGTACCTTGAATACGGCCAGATTTAATTTCTTCAGTTTTTTGTTTCTGTTCTTTTGTTCCCAATATAAAATGACTTCCAGATGGTTCTAAAATCCATTAAATAAATAAAAGTTGCTGAGTAATTTAGAACGAATACAGATATTGATTCTTTAAATAAAAAATTCAGTTGATTTGTTTGTGTCCTTCTTTCCAGATTTGTAGCAGAGTTCTAAAATATTTATTAGATCAAATATTTTATGATAATGGAAAACATTTGTTAATCAATGAGAGAAGTCTGGGCAGAAATCCGAGAAGAATGAACTAGTTATCGTCTCTGTTTTGATAATAGGTCTAAAAATACTTCATCAAAGTCTCTTTGATATAACAGCTACTACAACCTGAACGCCAATGAGAACACTTGATTAAATTAACGGCAGAAGGACATTGGACTTGAAACAAGTGAACATATTGAGTCATTGAAATCACACAGTGGTCTCCGCTTTCATAACGAGGAAACCATACGAGAGACCGAATTCAATGGGTCCGAACGAAATTACGTCCTTCAGACTGAAAAGGGATATTTTTTTCTCCCTCAACTTCGTTCAACACGGGCGAACGGAGAGTGTAGTGGCATTATGCTCCGGCCCCCTTCTTCCGCTGGAGAATTTAATTGTTAGACCGCGATGTCTTGCTTTAGGCTGGCAGCATTGTAAGTGCCACCTGGAACAAAAGAGTGAAACCTCTCGGAGCGACATCGAGGACGGAGGCAGCTCCAGCACACAGCATCGCTGTGGAAATGGGTTTTGGAGAGCGTCATTGAAGGGATCCCGCGAGCGACTGTGTCAGCCAGGGCGGAAGAATGGAAGAAGACGAGGACAGGCAACATTGAGTCACTTCGCATCGATCCCACGTCACGCTGAAAAGAGAGAAAGGCAGAGATGCGTGAAGTCGCGCTAATATGGGGAGGAAGTCACTCTCCCGTTCCCTTCTCTTCTCCAAAAAAAAGAAAACCCGTCTCCTCCAAACCGACTGAGCAGAGCACCTCCAACCCTTCTGTAACGATCCGAGTCGCGATCATAAAACCGTCAAGTTGCTTGTTCCCGCCTCGCTCTAATGACTTTCCTTATCAATTCAATTCCTCTCTCCCAGTGTGTGTGTTATTTCACCCATAGATCCGTTTCCATTGAAATATATTTTTTTAATATATAAAAAGAGAAAATCAAAAAAAGCCTTGGAAATGTATCTTCGCCCTTAATGTCAAACTAAGACGAAATGAATAATTATAAATTTCATTTCTGACTTTCTTCTACCTTCTGGCTTATTGAGCCCCCACCAACCCTGGACTTTCTATTCACAGGAGCCATAGTCTCTGCCGTGCTATAGTTCATTTGTCAAAAGAATTCAAGAAGAAAAATAATAGACAAAGAAATGGTCAATTGTAAAAGTGAGTGGTTTCAAACTGACATATGCAAAGAAAGATGCCATTTCTATAACATTATAAAATGATATATATTTTAAAATAAGAATATAAAGAAAAGAGAAATTAGAAATTACTGATTCTTGTCTTAATCAATGAAAGATTTAAAAATAAATTCTGATATATTATTTGACTACAACTCTGTATTCAGACAAGCGATTTAATTCCACGAATGGAAGCTGGAATATTTCGCTTAAGACGCGAAACAAACGAGAATGTGTACTAGGGAGAAAACTGCCAATCTGAAATTGCTCCAACCTTTTTTTTTAGTAGCGAAATTTCTCATTCCAAAGGAATGGATTACTTGCATTTGAAAAAAAAAACTAGAATACAATAAATTAAGCACTAAGGCTTACGCCCATCACAATCCATGTAGACATAGAGATTCTTTTTATCTTCTGCGAATTTACTCTTTTCTTTCGTGTAGACCTTTTAAGAATGAAAGGGTGCGAGGAAGTGTGGGCGGCAGAGACAATGCGCTGTTGTCTGTGGTCAGCGGCTAAGAGAGAATGCGCTGCGTTAAAACTTAGAATAGTCCTTCTCCGGAGAAACCCACCTGCGCTGCTGGAGCAAAATCGCTGAATGTCTTTATAGCCTGATATCTCTCTCATATTACATTCCCTCTATATGTACCTGCATTATCAATGCTCTGTAACTACCAGATCATATAATAAGGTAAGTGATCGTCTCAACAACCTCTACTAAATTACAGCTTACAAGAACATCCTCTGATGGTTGTTGTACTATCATATAAATGTATCGTTCATATAGGTAATAACAAGTAGCGAACTTTCTTAAATTACTCCTATTTTTAAATCTTTCTTTTGCCACACATTATATCATCAAGAAGTCTACGCTACTATTTGTATAGTTCGGGAAGTGACATAGCTTATCAATAATATCAACATTATAAAATCTGACATATCTTGTATAAAAATGTCAGGATATGTAAACAAGAAATATAACAAACAAATTCTTTGTTATTACACTTTTTTACAGTTAATCTTGTGTATGATAGATGTTGAAAATGAAGACAGAATAATTGAGAGTCGCAATGACTCGATACTGCACGATTACGGACTGATATTCTTTCGTACTGCACGATTGCAGATAGTTGCTCAACTAAAATCTCCGCCTCTTGCCTGGGTCTTGTAACCAGCAATGAGGAGCTGAGAGAGAGTCTAGGCACGAGAAACATTCCATATACACGGAGAATTGGATGTGCTGTGGTAGTGTAATGGCTAGCATACCTGTCCGGCAACTGGGAGATCCGGGTTCGAGTCTCAGTTACGGCAACTGTCATTTTTCTGTATAAATTTTCAAAAGAATTCTTTCTTTTTTAATAGACGATAACCAAAATGAATTTAACGGACTGTCATAATTTTCCCTATTGACTTTAAACACTGGAGTTATAATACAATGCTTTTATGTTTACCCGAACAGTATAATTAAAGCAATTATTGAAATATGAATGCCAAGTAACAGGAGAAAACAATTTTCATAAACCATGATTCGTTCAGTAATTTCACAAGAAGTGCTTTTGTTTAAACACTTAGTGAATAACATGCAAAATTTCACCGTTGTATCCAAACGGTCATGGGACATCATTAGTGTTGGCCACGAGATGTGACAGAGAATTGCCTATGGAAAATGGGACGAGACAGAATTCGCGTAATATACCTTCTCGAGACGAGACACTTTCCGACCAAGACGATACCGCCCCAATCTCGCCTCGTGAGCAACATTATACATCACACTGTCCCAAGAGTGTTTGGATACGATTCAAAAGTGTGTACAAGTTTTAAAGCCAATTTCCCGAACCCATGTAAGTTGTCTTCTGCTTGCAGCTTGTCTACTGTATGAAAAAAGCTACTATCACTAAAATGATATTAGATGTGAATGGAAACAGCATAGATTCAACTACCAGTGTAAAATATTTATATAAGTGTCCTGGTACGAAACTCGCATCATGATACGAGTGCTTCAATGTGTTGACAAGTAGACAGGGGTGTAGCTACTTTTGATAAACAGAATATGCATATGTCCCCCCCCCCTTCCCGGCGTAGGCGTCTGAACAAGTTGCAGTAGGTACGATAATGCACTTGCAGTGATAAAATACAGGACGGTGGTGAACGACAACACTGTCTTGCTTCCGGTAAATTTGGCAATTTAGTGTGAAATCGGCCACCAGGTGTGACTCCAGGTGGCCAAATCTAATGATTAGTGGCCGTGGTGCGCCGATACTTCCTAAACCTTGGAATAATAAAACAGCTCAATCGATTCCAGTGAATTTCATGATAATAAAAGAAAAAAGATTTCAAAGTTTTTGATATATTAAAAGTTCAGAGCGACTTTGATTATAATTGATAAAATAATTACCCAAACGCCATTACTTGCATAACGAATTGGAGGATATAACTCTGTATTTGAATAGTTCAATTCAAGAGTTGATGCCATAAAGCGGATTAGTATACAAATTGCGCTAAAAGGAAACGAATAGCTAGGAGTTAGACAGTTAAGTTCCAGCTATAAAAAGGCAAAGAAGAAAAAAAACCTTTGAATTCGTCTGTAACATATTACAAGTCAGAGATCTACTGGATTTATTTATTTATACAAAACGAGTCATGCAATTCTTGAATAGCATGGGACGCCTGAAACAACAAACGTCTCTGGATTTCAAAACTATTAAGAATTCGTCTCTAGAATTGTACATGGAGTCTTAGGAGGGAAATACGCATCTGTGTGAGATTTTAGTATATGAGTATTTACTACACGATACCACATTGATTAAATGTTGCCGCAACTTGTGATAATGTCATGTTACCTAGCTACCGTGAAAGCAAGATAGAATGTAGGAGAGGGATGTCACATGTTCGGCTGTGTACCCGCACTCTGCCTCAGATTTAAACACGAACGCGGGTTCGATGCAGCACAGCACATCCCAACAACGTTCGATTCTAACTCCCAATGGAGGTATCTTTAGAAGCTGTGTGTTCAATCAGAACGAAAATAAAAATGCAAACAAAAAAACTTGATGTTCTTACAACATATTTAATTGAAAGAAAATTTACTTTGTTTTGTGCCGTTGACATATATAAAGTATTATTAAATCAAACGTTTGTAGATCAGGAATATTATATCACAAAATAGCCAACTATGACAAAAATTGTAATGGCGTGAGTAGCCATGATGATAATTTTGTGGCTTATTTAATATGTTCGTTTTTTACCACCTACCTCACGATGCCTTCAGCGTTCAACAGATGTTCATGGAATACATACATTTACACTTCACGTGCGGCTGAACATGCAAGTGTGTGTATTAAAAAAAAAACTTTTTTTCTTCTGTTTTTTTAAAACCACAGTCCGTGGTTTGTCACCAGTAGCTATTACGCAAATTAATAAATCGCATTCAGGCATGGACTCGTTACTACAAATTCAGTGACGTTTATAGTGTAACGCTTATGTAGTAATTGAAAGACAGCGTGCACTATCAGAACTAAAAGTTACTGTTAAAAGTTTCAGCATTGTCCTGGCGAAAGCCAGACAGATGGCTGTAGGAAACATAATAATAATAATAATAATAATAAAAAAAAAAAATCAGAAATCTTTCAATTTCGAAAAAAAAGAAGAATAGTTTGAAATTTTTCTACTTGTATAAAGTTTCACATTATGGCTATAATTAAAATTCACATTATGACTATTAGTGATTTTTTTTATTTCGACCTTTAGGCATCTAAGGCTCAAACCGTGATAGGGAAAGGATTCTGGAAGGTGTCGGCCAGGGTCTATTTTGAAGGTGCGATCCCGGTATTTGCCTGGTGTGACTGAGGAAAATACCTGGAAAACCCTCAGTCAGGATGGTCGGCTGCTGGGATCGAACCCAAGATATCCCGAATGCTACGCCAACACTCTACCACAGAGCTATGGCGCCTCTGTGTGGCTATCATGGACATTCGCATTATGGCTGTAATTGATATTGGTATTGTGGCTATCGGTAAACAAAGAAGTTGAAAGACAAAGTATCTTGGACATTTGTAAGAATTATTTGCTTACATATTTATGGAACAAGAAAGGGTTTTCACGTTAATTAGTAACGTTAGCGGAAATTTCCATACTTCCAGCTGCCTTGTATCAGTCATTCTACCAGGCTCCCCTGTGAGGGTGTGTCACCCCTCAAACTCTCGAGTACACCCCCAACTTTAAAATTTTTACTGTCGAAGACCTATAGAAACCGTGCAAAACTGCACTTACACCCTCCCAATTTTAACTTTACACACCCCGAAACTGAAAATTCTGGCGGAATCCCTGACTTGTATGGCCAACATTTTTCAGGAAAGAATCCAGTATTTTTTTTAAAGAGGATGTAATTATTGAAACAGCTTTAACACTAAATCTAGATGCTAAAATTTACTATTGGGTTGAGGAATAATTCATGAGCGTTTTTGTTTTCAAATTTAAAAATTCACGCAGAAATAAAACGCATTGGCAATTTTTTAAATATTATTTGAAACAGAATGATTCACTCTACCAGATAGTGTGTTTTGAGTTTCCAATATTATTAATTTTTTTCTATTTTCAGATCATCAAAATTGATTGTCAAGTGGACAAAACTCTACATTTTCGACACTATTTGGTTTCTGCATTTAATCGAGGCGTCAAGGCCGCCGAAGCTGCTAGTCAGATTTGTGCTGTATATGGAGAAAGAGCAATCAATGACTTAAATACTGCTCGCCGTTAATTTTCGCGCTTCAAAAATGAGAACTTTGACCTTAAGATCGGATCGCACACCGGTCGACCAATTGAAATTATGAACTGCTTCAACGCAATCAAACACTCAACGCGGAGCTTACGTTCAACAACTGCGCTGACTCAAAGAAGCAATTCAGGAAAAAGAGACCGAATAGGCAAAATGGCTTTCTTCTGCAACAGAACGCCCATTCTCATATTCGCCAAACTGACCAAAGCCGTGATTCAAGAACCCGAATGGGAAGTGCTGCCTCATCCTCCATACCCTTCAGACTTGGTACAGTCCGATTTTCATCTCTTACGATCGCTTTTGAACGCTTTGCACGGTGAATCGTTCAATAATGACGTGGAATTGAGGGCTTGTTTGCTCGAATTCTTTGAGTCCATTCCGGAAAATTTCTATCGCCGAGGTAATAAGAAACTTATTAAACGATTACAGAGTCGTAAACAGAGAGTTACTGATTAATTTTGTCGTAGGTTTTTGTTTAAAATAAATTTGAAAAACGCCCATGAATTATTCCTCAACCCAATAGTTTCAGATGCTATTCGTCATTGCTATCTCTAAATAATACAAAAACATAATTTTTAGATTGTATTTTATGATCCTACGAAATATCGAATGCCTTTAGTTTTAACTTTGGATAAGAAACATTTCAGATCTAGTTCGAAGAATTGGTAGTTATAGTCCCATAGTGATTTTTTTGTGTTTGTGCATCGTCTTGTGATCAACAAATCTCATATTGATCTCCGGACGAGGATACTTTGAACGTAGTGGATATCCGAGTCATAACTTTGTTTCGGATTAAAACACGGGTCTTTAACTTGATAAAATCTGAGAAGAATTCGAAATAGATATTTCTTGATAGAATTTGACGATAAAGTGTAAGGGACACGAAAAATATGATACTTGGTTTATTACTTAGTTTACCTAGCTGGAGAGTACCAAATTTAAAAAAAAAAAAAAAAAAAGATAAATTTTGTCTGTTATATCTCACTAACGGAATCACAGTAATACAGTAAAGTAGTATAACTGTTATGGCTCACTCACATGCAAGCTGAATGAAATAACAGTTACAAACTCACTCACTCTATGGCTTAAGAAGCTGGCAAGTTCATCGCCATAGTAACAAACATTCGCAATTGGATTCTATCATGGGCAAGGTCAAGAGAGTTCTCACCACGGACACTTACCTCTTGATAATCCTTTATAATATTGTCATCCTAACGACGCCTCGTTCTTCCCAAGGGCTTCTTTTCGTCCAGCTTCCCAGCAACGATGACATGTAATCTTCGTTTCTCCTTCATTGAAATTGCATGGCCTACCCATCATAGCCGTCGTGACTTCATTATTCTTACAACTTTGGGTGAATCGTCTCCAGTCATCTTGTTCCGTATATCATTCTCAAGTCCTTGTTTTCAAATACAAGCAATATATATATGAAGAGTACAGGGAAAGAACAATTAATGTCCATTTTTGAAAGTTGTGAGAAAACACACATTTTAAGATGTAAGCACTTGCATTTCAATTTCTTTTTGGCCTTTAGGCACTTTGGCGTAGGCCGATAATGCGCCAGAGAGCCAAAAAGAAATTGAAATGCAAGTGCTTACACCTTAAAATGTGTGTTTTCTCATAATTTTCAAAAATGGACTTTGATTGTTCTTCTGTATTCTTCATATTCATCTGCCAGGATCGTACTGCCAGTATCGCAACCATACAGTATTACTTGTAGAATAACCGTTCTGTATATTTTCAATTTCATGTTTTCTTATATTAATCAGAAGGTTAGGAGTTTCTGAGCTGAATACAAGTAAATATACATTGCCCGATACTAAGCTCCGTTTTATTTCTTCTATGGTGTCGTTTTTGCTTGTTTTGGGAACGATAGTTACACTGTAAAAAATAGTGATATCTTTGCTATGATTCTCACATGCAAGTGACTTTGCTAAATCGAACGACAATTACTGTAAAAATTACCGATAACTTTGTTATGCCCCACTCCGTTGCAAGTGAGATCCTTGCTAAATGGTATGACACTTACACTGTAAAAAATACTAATAATTTTCTTATGACTCACTAACATGCAATTGAACTCCTTGTTGAATGGAGCGGCAGTCACACTGTACAGGAAGTGCGGTTCAAAAATTTTAAGAGTGTCTTTTTTGCGTATCGAAAAGCGGTTTATATAACCTAAGATAGAGTAAAATCTTGGCTGAATCGGGGATAGAACCTGAGTTGCCTCGGTGATAACCTATTATTTAACCAATTGCTCTACAAAAGAACATGGTAAATTCATCATGTTTCCTCGCTATTTATTGAAGAGCTCCGATGTGAAATTGAGTGAGTCGGAGTTTACGAGAACATTATGAACATATAAAACGTGTACAAACAATTGTTTTAAAAAGTAATCCTAAAAAAGTCAAGTGTGCAACGAACGTTAAAATTCACCTTCGGAGAAAGAGAATAAACTCACCATACATACTTCATGTACACATTATTCATCTTGATCCCAAAACATCAAGAAGAATTAGGAAAACATGCCTCCAAAAAGTGTAAATAATATTGGCGTAATGAGATTACAGTTCTCATAGTTTCAACACATGAAAATGTTTACAGAAAAACTTATGCGAATGGTTTTCCCACACACCCTTAAAAAGAAGTGAGGTGGATCACCAGTCGGGGAACTCTACACATGTTCTACCGCCAGGCTTCAGCAGCGAACATCCATTTTGGATTATCAATGTTCCATTGGTAAGATTGTCGCGAGACCTTTCCAACGACATTTCAATAACCCTACTAGTTCCTAAGTTATAAACTGCTCTATCTCCGGGATATATGAATTTAACTCCTGTAGGTGAGACCTTTGCAAAGACACCTCAACCATCTTCCTAGCCCTAATAGTTCCTTAGTTGAAAATTCTCAACAGAACCGAACCTGCGATCTGGATGAATGATGCTCGCATGAACTTGCCTCGCCGATACCTTTCTAAAGACACCTCAACCACCATCCTAACCCTACTAGTTCCTAAGTTGAAAATTACCCTCGAAATTCGGAACCTGCCCCTGCAAACTGGATAAATGATACGGGTATAAACTGAGACCTTTCCAACTATACCTCAACCACTTTCGTAGCCCTTGTAATTTCTGAGTTGAAAGTTGTTGACGGACAGACGGACAGAGCGGTTCTATAAGGTTTTACAACATGCTGCTAAAGCCTAAAAGCGTTTTCAGAAGTAATGTTTACTTTCGGACCGATGACGAAAGTAACTGCGCATAATTCCTATTGGGAGAGACAAAACACATTAAAAATGTAGTCACACTCCTTATACTGACTACATCTTCTGGTCTTTCAAAGAAACACGGGGACAAGTTGTTATGATGATAGCTTAAATTAAATTCAGGTTCACTATTATTCCCTTCGTTTTCCCATGAAGGTAAGAGAATTACGGACAAAGGCTCAGGTGAAGAAAACTTCTAAAAGCTGTAGTTTTTAATCAACTCCATGAGGGCTTCTTCTCTATCAGAAGAGAAGTTTCTTTAAGAGTTATCCAGCATCTGCATATTGATCGAATGTTTAAATATATTTTATGCACCCTCTTCATGATCTGCAAAACCACTTGAGAAGAACTTGCATATACTTAGTTAAACATCTTTCAAACTTTTGAAACTTTCTTCTCTTCCTCGCAGATTGGCCCTCAGTCTTCCATGTTTTTTTTTCTCGAAAATAATGATTACAATAAACTGTAATTCTGTCACAGGTGTCTTTCGCCGTCATTGCGTGGCATCAAGCTTAATAGTAACGAGAAAATGATTTGATCAAATGTGTAAAAAAACTGCCTCCAACATCAGAGCAGAAAATTCTTTACGTACTGCTGGAATAATAAAAATAGTAATGTGATGATATAGCAGGATTATGTCAGAAAATAAGTGAATGCTGAGATTCATGTGATACACCATGTTAAAGCTGCAACCATTTCTCTGTTATAAGATGATAAAATGGTAAAATAAGGAAGAGAAAACGTGCCTACATGTCATAACACAAAGACATGAATTACACAAATACAATTGAAATGCAACAACGTTTCGCCAAAGGCGAGTTCACACAACAGGAACGAAAATGGGCAGAGAGGAATGGTGCTAAGAAGCCGCCATGTTGTCAACTGCTTTCTGGTAATACATATAAATGTGCTTATTCTGAGGATAAAACAAGAAAGTCAGAAAGATGTTGTACTTTACGTATGTATAGCACACATGTTTGTAAAAATAAAAAAAATAAAAAAACTTTTCTAGTGATGCATGATTTGTAATGTTCTCCAACTAGAAAACTATGTGCGAATATCTTTTTAATTAATTTACTTTTTACAGCACATACATTCGTTTATTTCAATCTAGGTTTCGACTGCATAGATACATTTATCCTATCTGTGCTTCCCATATAGCATTGATGATGATGACAACATTTTACTATAACTCAATTCTTTATCAGGAAAGCAGCCTGGAGCCTAGTCACTACCTCTTTACCTCTTAACAGTCGCTTTTTAATCCTGAATAAAACTCTCCATTGGGGTAGCAAGCCTCAGGAGAAATCAAAGAACCTTATTCTTTGAAAGATAGAATCGCAAGCAGTGATTACATTTCAGCGACATTGCTTTTCATACAAAAGTAGTCGTGTTAAGTGACGAATACCAAATCTTGCTGTTAATACGGAATCATTTATTGAAGATTAAAGGTATCAGAATAGTCTTCAACTGACAAATATTTCTCGGAAGTTAGACCACGTCTTTATAAGGATGCAAATCACAAGCTGGAATATGCGTTGCAAAGGTATATATTAAGTAATGACTACGAAACCTATATAAGACAATACTTTGCACGGGGAATACATTTTGCTAGCAATGCATTTTGCGTGACCTCGAACGCTTGGAACCACACAAAAATGTGCTTAGAACATAAATCGCTCATCCCCAAAACAGTGGTATGAGCCATTCTCATGCATAACTGCGCGTCTTACAACGAGAGACATTTGAATGATCACCTATTCAAGGTCTAAGAGAGGAACTTTGGTAACGCGAAGAAACAAAATATCGATAGAAGAGGACCAAAAACACACATATTGCAATGTCGTGACCGATTGCTAAATTTCCCTCTGCTTAAAATAATTACGCTATCTGAACAACAATAATTACGCTATCTGATAATTACGCTATTCCACTGACCTGATAGTGCTGCCCCGCCATTCAGTCCTCAAAGTGCAGGTGTGGGATTTCAATGAAGAAGTCAAAGAAAAGTGGAACAGAACAAAATGCACATCTGACTAAAGTCACTTTTTCACATTCAACAGCACTTTCATAACCTGCCTTCTCCCAAGCATATTGTAACATAGGTTTGTATTTCGAAGCAGAAAGCTGTTGATTGTATAGCACAGAGTGAAGCCTGATGATGAAATGACGATCGTGTAACTTTATTTGTAGTTTTCCACATTGTAGTCTTACAAAATCAACGATCCTTCTCACATAGAAGTACACATCAAGAGGTACATTACTGAATGAAGTACACATCAAGAGGTTGGCAATATTTTGTTGTCTTTGGTGGCAATATCTTGAGCGTAACATCCTTGTTCGGAAAACTTTCATCTAACAAGAGTACGATCTTTATGGCCTGACCAGGAATCACACAGCAACAGGCTCTTCGCATCGTCACGTAAATATTCACCAAGGACGGTAGTTAGAAAACTTTTAATATGCTCTTTCGTCATTTTGCCACATTTGCTTGCCTCCACATCAAAGTTCCGTAGACTTGTTGCTTCAAGTTTCTTTGAAACATTTGGGCCAAAAGTGCCTTTGGCTCTTGAAAACAGATATAGAGCTTGTTAGCTAATCTGCCGCTCATTGATAAAGCCATATTAATTGTATAGCTGTGAATAGAGCTATGCATAGACCGCAACCCACCAGCTGTAGTTTTCTCGCCTCTGTGAGATAGTGTTGACAATGAAGACATTTCATAATTAAATTGACTTTGGTCACCGTTCCAAACATTTTCTTTGTCCACACTCCTGTCTGTTACATATTTGTTCACTTCCTCCACAAACTCTTGTGCCTTCTGACGAATACTATGATCTTCTTGTATGTCCTTACGTGCGACGAACGTAGTAATATGCCTGGAAGAAATGAAATATTCAGTCTTAAGTTTGTTGATAAAAGTAGTCGAAACTGTAGAATTGTCTAGGCCAACTACTTTAGACGCTTCTTGTTCCCACATTTGCAGATGCCAATAGTGAACAGCAGATCCTACGCTCTTACTCTATCAAATTGTGACATTACATACTCTTTATAGTTTTTAATTGTGGCAGCCTTTGAAGTGAGCTCGATCTCGCCTTTTGTTAGTCACATAATCTATGTGCAATATTTATTACCTTGCAATTTGATTTACTTCGAATGCACTTATAGCGTTTCGAAGTTTGCTATAGGAGTTGAAGCCACGATTGTAATTGTCTTCATAAATGTTCTCCAATATGCTGTCATCAATATCTTGTAATATTCTGGCCCTCGACATTTTGGATGGAGATAGTTCGTACTCACTTTCACTTGAAGGTTCCTGTTGCTCTTAATATGAAAGTCTTGTACTGTTGGACGGGCAAACTTCATGTCCTTCAAAATCACTATACCTATCCAGCGTATCTTCATGCATTTGTGCGTCGTTCGCATTGTATTTGTGAATTATCATGCTATATAACATATTCGCGAACTCCAATCCTCGACTCCGATTACGTATCCATATTCAGTATGTCACAACGTTGCCTCTAACAGTTTGACAAAATTCATGGAATTACTTCGCCTCATTGTACCGATGTACACTCTTTACACTCTAACCCACAACCGAACACTCCAAAAGAAGGTCTCCTACTGCAGCTATACTATTCACACAACTAGAGTAAGTACTTGTTCGTGCAGGTACAACATGCCACCATCGAATGGCGCTAGCAGACAACAGCTGCGTTTTGCATGGGAATGACTCATACCCCTGTTTTTGGGACGAGCGATTTATATTCAAGCACATTTGTGGTTATAAGCGTTCGAGGTCACGCACATCCCTTGTTAGGGATGCTTATTCTGAGTTAGCTAAATTATCACTCTCATCGCCTTGAAGTAAAGGGACGTAGTCGCTGTGAAATCACCTAAAACTGTAGGTCCGTACAGAAGGACGTCATCTTTATTTGAAAGAAGGCAATGGTAAAACCAACATCAGCTCACCCTGCGCAGGGATATTCGAGTTTTAAATCTGCCTCCAAACAGACCACTATGGTTACTAAGGGGATACTACTGAGTTCTTGTTTGATATTCCTTCTCTTAAAGAAGTATTAAATAGAAGTTAACATGTATATTTATTTCAGTTCTCACACAGATGAAGGTTACTTCGTTTGAGGTTATTCTCTTTTATTCCTGCACGAGGGATTCACGTGGATGAGTCCTTTGTTCCCCCTGAGGACACTTATTATGTTGTAGTTGATGGTCTATGTGAGAGGACTTACAACTGGAAACGAACCAGGATCTTAAGTTTCGTATCACATAACACGAATCTCCTCTCTTTTACCTAAATTGGAAGAACCTTTGCCTTTCTTTTTCTTTGTGTCACAACTATTGGCCGTTTGGATGGACAGTCGGTCTTCTGGAAATGCTTCATCCTCTTTTTCCTTTTTCGCTTTGAAGTACTAGATCGAGACTAGGAAGAAAGCAAGACGAAAAAAAACAGAAGAATGAGAAAGGCAGGAAGGACGTGGCTCGCTTTGCTTCTGGTGCTTCACATCCTAACCACGTGAGGAGACAGGACTCTAGGGGAAGAGGGAGAGAGAGAGAGAGAGAGAACGAGAGATAGTTTGTACGACCTCTTAACTTCCAACCCGCCCGTGGAACGGTTCTGCCACGGACGAGAGGAACGTGAGCCGTTTGTTGGTTTCCCCTGTAGTAACGGTGGGGGGGTTTTGAACAGCAGTTCCGGAGGACTCTAGTGCGTTCCCTAAAATCCCGTGCTTGTAATGAAATCTATTCGCCTGACTGAAACATGTCTAACTTCTTGTTAAGCGGAATGAGAACCAAATACCGTGCGTGGAAGTGTTTCAACGTTTGCATCGCCAAGCTATTCGAAGAGTTTCGGAAGGCTGCGTTTAGGTTTGGCTTCACACAGAGAGAGATGTAAGAGATGCATAAAGAAATCTTTTCACAGTGAGAGGTCTCTTTCAAAGGAAATGAGTTGTCTTTCTGTAAAAGTATGATGTTTTCAAGGTATCCAGGCAGTTTTCTTTACATTTAACCTCTAAAAGGCAGTCGGTCTGGTGGTATGAAACAACTCTCATACATCAAAGTTGATGAAAGAAAGGTACACATTTCCAGGAAAGAAATGGTAGCGACTTTGCGTAATTAAAAGCAGCCAAGGAGTAATTTCTGTAATATTCCTCAATCCTCTCTATGTACTTGCTTGTGAAGTGTGTTTGAGTGAATGAGAGAGAGAGAGAGAGAGAGAGAAAGAGAGAGAAAGAGGAGGAAAGGAGGAGAGGAATAAGTAAATAAGAAAACATACAGTGAAAGATGAGAAACAGTAGTGAACAAGACATTGATAAAATTAATTAATTGGAAGGTAGAAATCTCTTTTCATAATTAGTTAAAATTATAGCATGAGCTTAGGGTTGTCCCACATGATTTTAGGATCTTAGATCCCTTCTACACGAGCAGGCAAAACGCGGCGGTTTTACTGCGACCGCTCCGGAAAAACCGCCTCCATTTCTCTGTGTCTACACGGCACGGCCGAAACGACGCGGTTAAACCGCAAGAAAAACGCTATCTACACGAGCGGTGCTGCCGCTTAGTTGAAGATAGATGTTATAAAAGTTAGATGCAGTACACGATTAATTTGGTTGATCATGGGACAGTAAACACAGAAGTTACCAAGAGAAGATCTTCTTGCAATAGTAAGCTGAAGAGAAGGAAACGAATGTTAATTTTCCCTCTAAATACTAAGTTTTGAGTTTTTAAAATCTTTACAAAATATTTCCGTATACATCTTGGTGTTGAAGTTGCATTTCTACTACATAATTATATTTTTCTTCACTGCTTGAGTGTTTTTTTTTTTGGGGGGGGGAGTGCGTTGGCATCCTTAGAGCATGCAATTGTATTAAGGTATACTCATAAAATTGAATTTATTTAGGATATTTCATTTAAGAAGTTTTGGCTTGGGCTAGAATAGAGTAGGGAGAGAGGTAGAGACCTTACTTAAAGTACCATCCCAGCATTCGCCAAATGAAACTGAGGAAAACCCTGGAAATGTATGGTAACATTTCGTGTGATATTGTGCAAACTCAGTAGTTGAAATTAGAAAAAGTTATTGTTCCTCTTCTTCTCTCTAGCTATAGTGTCCACCATGATTTTTCGGGATTGTGACTTTAACTTCTTCCCATATCCTTCCCAGTACCCTGTCCCGACCTAAGCCGACATGAACATCAATAATTGTTGTAATTTATGACCTAACCGTGCTGTCTTGGCTTGTTTCTTTTTATCTACAGGGGATCTACCCCCCACTGCTTGGTTAAATACATGCAATATTTGTCTTGAATTAAACCTACCTCTCATATATTTTACTTGTGAGAGTGGGGGTGGGGGGCAAAACCCCAATCTTGCTATGTAGGCTTCGCTATTTCTATCCAATATTTTGCCTTCATTTCACGATTGATATAGTCTTTGCATTTAACATTGTATAAGGCCAGTCGGTGTTCGACTTCACAAACAAATCTTTCTGTGTCAAACCAGCTTCATCGCTAGAAGCGCTTCAGGCAGAAGAGTACTTGTTCTTGAAGTTGACGCGGTAAAACTGTCTCTTGTAGAATTGGTCACGTTTCTGCCGTTCGCAGTTTTAATGTATCCCGATGCATTGAAACTGCCTGTCGTGGTTTCAACACTTCCAAACCGCGCGGTGAAACCTCTCATGTGGACACGTACATTTGAATGCATAGGTTTTGTTATAAGGTACGGGCACTCGTGGTAAATCTGCTGGGTTTTACCGCGAACAAACAGATGCTTTTTAATGTACGTGTCTACACGAGTGTTTTCATCGCACGGTTTGGAAATGTTGAAACCGTGTTAAACAATTTCAACGCATCGGGACGCATTAAAACTGTGAACAGGAAAAACGTGACCTATTCTACACGAGGTAATGCTGCTCATATAGACAGGGCTAGCTTTTCCCTCGCGGTTTAATCGCTTCGTTTCGGTCACCACGAGTAGAAACAAGAAAACGTAGGCGGATGCTTGCGTTTCCTCCGCTCGCGTAGAAGACACCATAATCTTTTCTGTGCGTGGGCTCTTCTTGGTCAATACTAAGGTCGACCTATTTTCAGTAGCGCTAGTTTGAAATCGTTCGGTCAATAAACTGAAGAGTATAAAATAAAACGTAATGCCGTAAATGAGGGCAATAGTGACACGTAGCCCATTGTTATGTGTAGCGGCACACTGTATGAAGTTACCGTGAAAAGAACGACCTCCTACCATAAATATTTTCACGGTTTGCCTGCTTTTTTCTATTAATTATGGTAGGATACCTTCTTTCCTCCTGATCACGTGACCTCCTTATTTCGGACATGCGCAGAGAGCTGCAGGAAAAAATGTTACCGTAAAAATAATTGTCTCCTACCGTCAAATATTTACGGTTTGTTGTTTTCTTCAAATTATGGTAGGAGACCTTCTTCTGCTTCTGATCACGTGCCTAGCTTAGTTTTGGGCATGCGCATAAAGCAGAATCGCATGGTGCGTTACGTTCAAGAGTGGGTTGAAATGTGTGAGCGTTGAATACCGGGAAAATTGAATGTTTTTATGTTTTGCTCTCAGAACAGAGTAGGGAAAATTCGAGTGAGATGTGTACAGTTGACACAAGTGCATACTGTGCAAGAAAAAGCTTAGTTGTTTCTCTTCAAGTCATGCAAAACGTAAATAAGAAGTCGCACTGCAAGTCAGTCATGTAGCATTCAACTAGTATGAAGCTTTTAAAATGTGGACATGCTGAACAACAGAAAAAAAAACAGCTGAATACAGAAGATGCGGCATAGAGGAGTGCTGAAGAGAATAAGGGAAAAATGAGCAATACAGTAAATAAAAGAACTGGTTACGACATTGACTGAGCAGAGATTGTATACTGAGGAACGTAATTAAAGGTATTGTTTAGGGAAAGAGAGGAAGAATAAGGCGAATTCAACTCCTTGACAGTATTAAGGAATATAAATGGTATGTTAAAGTAAAGGGGAAAGCGTAAGATCGGAATGAACGGAGATGGCTTAGCTTGCCTTGAAGTACCTGCTGCTTTTGGTACTAATGAAGTTGATAGTTGTACCGTTTATGTTGACCGTTTATGTACAGCTATCATATATGAAGACTTCTTTCTTGTACGATGTTTATTCATCGTGTTTCCTTTCGACCGCTGTTTTTGTTTTATTGAACTTTGGTTTTCATTGGAGATACTGGTTAAATGCAATGAAATTGACATTTTTTTCTGTGAAATATATTCTTTATTTTTATCTAAACAATCTGAAAGATGCTTTTGTAATGTAAACAGGAAATACCAATATTTCAGAGACTCACTGTATAATCGACTTCTTGTTTTTGCAGAAGCCATTTTGCTTATCCCTAATCTGAATTTCTTTCACAAGGTGTCTTTATTGAATACTGCTAAATATACTACTTTTAAAGATACTTCTTCAAATCGTCAGTCATGGAAAAATAAACTTTATCAGCTAGACGTAAAAGTCACTCAGAATCTTGTGTGTTTGTTTTTGCAACATGGGCCGAATATAGTGGAACTTGGCAGTTGAGAACAGTAGCGCCTCCTATTTTTTTCCCGGTGGCAAAAGTTGAAGTTTCTCACTTTTCGCTAAATCAACAGAGAAGGGCAGAAAGGGAAGGCAAAAAAATGATGAATTGAAAAGAAAAGAGACGAGAGGAAAAGCACCAGCGAAAAGAAATGGAAGATGGTTGAGAAAGTGATTTATAACTGCTAGAATTAAAGAAGTCAAATGAAGATGCATGAAGCCAATAAAAGAATGTAACACACTATAATATTTTTTCATTTTACTCCTGAAAACAGATGCTTGCGACGCCACGTATAATTTACTTTTTCTGCTCCCTATTTTTTCTGCTTCTTCTTTTGCTGCTTTCCTGGTTTTTGTCACGCTTCAAGCACTTCGTCACTGCTTTAGCATTGCGTTTATTGAGAAATAGTAGTGTTATTTTATTGCTCAAGCACATGTTTCCCCCTCTATTACTTACATTTTGTTGAAACCCGGTGATTTCTTGTTTTTTTTTCTAAAGGCTATAGAAATAGTTTCAGCTTTAAACATCAATCTCAAATCTATTAAAAGCAAAGTATTTATGGCGTTCAACAATAAAATAATATTTATTGTACTTTCAAAGCAATGATTGAAGAGACAGACATATTTCTTTCCTCCCCCACCACTCTATCTCACGCTAACACGCATCACACATATGTACACACACACAAGCTCACAGACAAGAGAGACAGAGAGAGACTGTCGATTTGACATTCTTTAAAGGAAGTTTAACGATTTTTATATATAATTAGTAGAAAGGTGAAGTCTGACAGGAGCGTCTCAAGAGAGGAATGTCTTTGAATGCGCATGTGTAGAACTGTATTTTTGGGATTCTTTACCCTCCCGAAAGTCAAGAATTTTCGGCTATTTCTTCCTAATAATATTGACCGTTATGATTTCAACGAATTTTGTTCTGTTCGACACAGGGGGCAATAAATATCACGTGAAATCTTTAGATTTTCAATTTCTGACAATAAAAAGTCTTATTGTAACGATCACTCACGCGGTGTTACATGTCCGTGAAGCATGTATAAAATCTTGAAAATGATTTTACTAGCACATGGACAGTATTTACTTACAAATAAGACGACCGTGTAGAAATGTTTTTTAGAAAAAAAAAAATACCAGCCAGGGTTCGAGCCCAGCTTTCCCGATGAGAAAGCAGGTGTTCTACCTCCTAGGCCAGCCAGGTGTGTCCTTTCCAAAGTATATTTACAGAAAATCCTCACTCGCAGTCGAAGACGTGACGTTACTTCAGGATTTTCAACATCCCCAGTTTAAAGAGCTTTTCCTCGCTTGAGACACTTCTCAGTTTAACATAATATGCTTATATATGCTTCAAGAATTTGGGAAGTATTATAAAAGAGATGTATTTTATCACAAATGAAGTAGGCCTAAATAAAACTTTAATTGCCATTTTTGTGAAAATTGTCTTTTACAGAAACAACAATATATGTTGTTAGACTTGCAACATATATAAGAATCAAAGTCGAAACATATTGCTTAGTCCTTCTATTGGGTGTTTGTAAATGGTGAGACGTGTTGTTTTATACGAAAATAAAAATTAAAACCAACTTTTCTCGTAAGTTGGAAAATGGTACATAGTGCCTTATTTAATTCAAATCTTCAAATATGTATAGGAAATATTTTAATAAAATAATCACGAAAAATACAGAATTACTGTCGGAAAGACTTGATAAACTTCCAACACTTCTCTACACCTTACTTGCACTTTTTGAGGACAAAACTAAAAGAATCTAAGAAAGAAAGGGTACACCCAAATACGTGGACAAGTTGAAAAACTGAGGAATATATAAGTTAAAATATTTTGCTGAGAGTGAGCCTATTACGTTTGGAATTTTCTCTATGTTATACTCCCTTTTGAATCATAAACTCCCCCCTCAAATTCTATTTTCGATTTCTTGACATATTACGTCATTTAAGACTATTCTTAGCCTAATTTGCGTGCCTCTAACTCAAGAACTATTTTTTAAAAAAATACTTTTCAGATGATCATTTTTTCCTATTTCGATCTGAATGAATAGCATACCAAACTTTATTCCATAGTTATGAATCACCCTGTATATAGCAGGATGTAATGTGAGTGTATGGCTGAAGAGAAAGGTGAAAAAAAGATGGGTCCGAATGAAAGAGAGGATCCGAATACAAGGGAAAGCACATTCTAAGACAAGAAAAATGTCGTGATGAATGTGGAGGTCTAAACATGAAATATGAACGTAACTGTACTACAGAATGAGTGGACGTAAAGCAAAATTACCAGAAGGGAAAATTGAACCTTTACCAGAATAAAAAAGGCCCCGATAATTTGAGTTGTCTAAACCCAAATCAAGAGTCAGTTTCTCTATCCGTACATTCGTTCGGACGCTAGTAAGATGGATAACGTAACATGCTAAACATTCATGTAAATGCTGTTTTTCTGTATTTACCCACTTTCTAATAAGAATATTTGATATATTCTAGCATGAGACTTTAATATTAACTTGACTTTAAATTACTTCAAATAACTTGTTGCTAGGGTAAACATATCACTCAAATTATCGAACATTATATATGATTTTACTAATAAAACTCGTTTTCAGATATTCATTGTGTTTTATTAGTAAAATGTCAGACATGTGTTGTGAAAACACGCTTATTATTATTATTATTATTTATTTATTTATTTAATCGCTTCATAGATTTGTTATTAATACATTAAGAATTGCTTTCTAAATGGTTTCTCACTTGTTCATTAACTTAAGACAATTTTTTTGTGTATTAAAATGAATAATTTTTATATTTCTAATGCAACGTTTCTGGAACTGAGATTGTGTCACACGTGACGTCACTGAAGTAACGTACGGTATTAGAATTAGACGATAGGCCAAAATTACGTAACTTGAATCTGACTGAAGAACGTCAGCCCGACATTTTGGTATTCACAGCCAGAATTTAAGAGATTAGTCTTTCCACCAAATTTAAATCACGAAAAATGGTAGTTCTTCGAGTGACGCTAAGCAATGAGTCTGTTAGCGGCACTCACATATATACAGCTAATTTCAGATCAGGCAAACTATAAGCCCGATTTTGATGCTTGAAGTTGCGTTTGAAAGCTCTTTGCCATACTAAGACATAGATAAAAAATTGTATCTCTAGGATTTCCCTGGAACCCCTTAGGGCGGTTTGAAAAAAATATATCAGAATTTCACATTTCTGATGATAGCACTTACCACAGACCATATAGGCGGCCGAAGCTTGCGGAATCGCAATTTACGCTTCAATACCTTTCAAACGGTGTATCACACGTCAAAATCGGTGAAGGGGTTAAAGACTTATGACCTTTTTAGCTCAATCACAGAATTTTCACAAATGATAGAAAAGGGTTTTCGTCATTCTATCTGTCTTTTTGCTTTAGCCAAAAGTTGTTGGTACCGGGGGTTTTGGGGGTCAATTGCGGGCCACAACTAGTTGGGCTAAATATAAGCATCTGTCTTTTTGCTTTAGCCAAAAGTTGTTGGTACCGGGGGTTTTGGGGGTCAATTGCGGGCCACAACTAGTTGGGCTAAATATAAGCTTATTTTGATGATAGGAGTTACCGTTTTCGAGATACGGCCCAAATCGTTTTTTTTTTTTGTATGAAGACTATACACTTTTTTAATAGGCAGCCTTATAAAATAAGTGAAATCAGTATTAAAAACCCTTCGGGGTAAAGACAAGAGTGACGCAAGAATTCTACTCACAAAAGAAGTGATATCCATTTTGCGAGTTACTTTCTTTGTGTCACTTTGGCGGAAGGATACTAAATCTCCTAATTTTATTACAAAAGAGACACGTCCGTCATAGTGACACAAAGAAAGTAACTCGCAAAATGGATATCACTTCTTTTGTGAGTAGAATTCTTGCGCCACTCTTGTCTTTACCCCGAAGGGTTCTTTATACTGATATTCATATGCTAATTTGGTTAAACAAAAACTAATAATTAAGAAATACAAGAAAAAAACAAAACCTTGGTTTTACAAGCTGATCACTTTCACTTAAAGTCTTTACAACTATTTGAATTCTGGCTGCCTACATCAGGATCACAGACTGAAGTTCTTATGTTTGAATTCAGCTTTTTAAATTCTCGCCTATCCTCTACTAACATCCTTGGTTACTTCAATGACGTCACGTGTGATGCAACCTATTTGAGAGCAAATTTTATAGAACTATAGGTTGTGTCAGACGTGACGTTATTTGACTTAACCAAGAATATTAAAATGAGATGATAAACCAAAACTGAATCCGAACGTACCAACTTCAGGCTCTCATCTTGGTATGCACAGCCAGAATTTAGGAGAGTGCTATTTATTTGTAACTCTACATATTGATATGCTAACTTGGTTAAATTTATACTATCAATTAAAAAACACAAAAAAGAGTACAATCTCGTTTTTGCAAGCTGATCACTTTTAAGCCTTGCCCACTTTTTAAATTCTGGCTGTGCACCCCAAGATGGCAGACTAACGTTGTTATGCTCGGATTCAGGTTTTTCAATTTTGGCCTATCATCTAATTCTAATATCCTTGGTGAAGTCAATGACGTCACGTCTGTCACAACCTATAGTTAGATCTATAAACGTTAATTAGAGAGTTCTATAAACACAGAGTTAGGAATATAAACAGAGGGAACCAACCTTAGGCTGTTTTGTTGGAGAGGGGAATGAAGCCAAGAGACGGAAGGGACGAGGCATTTCGGCTATCTTGTGTGGCTCCATATTCAGAGACCCTCTTTTCCGAGTAGTGCCTCTCTCAGGTGCACTCATCCTCTATCGAAAAAGGCAATCCTCACAGTACTCGGTATAGAGGGACTCTAATGAGGCCACACAAGATGGCTGCCGATGAACCGAATTTGGCTTCCTGTGACGTCATGTATGTTATCTCTATTTTCTTCCTAACTCTATGTCTATAAAAGTTGTTTCTAAAGTATGTTCTTTCTTCTTTGCCTTAATTTTCTTTTCCTGGCGGACGAAAAAGGTTTCTGGCCACGAATTGTCTGCTGCATAATTTCAAGAATTTATTTTAAAAAATGTTCGTTTTTAAATTCCTTCTTTCTGTTTTCATATTTCATAAATTTTGTTCATTAAGTTTATTCATAATTTTTGTTCATTAAGTTTAATCAACACTTATCAACCCAACATGTATGTGTACGATTACATTAGATACAAAGTACAATTAAAACAGAACTATTTTTATGCTCTAACAAACGTTGAGTAAGCTGAAGGTATCAGTGACGCACCCTCATTAACATAAGTAATATACGATGAAAGTTTGTAAATTATTAACAGTTTTTGACTACATCAGATTAACCTTACAGTGTTAGCGCTTTTTAGCAAGAACTGTAGTCGAATTTTAAGACATTGCCTCAAGAAAATTTGCTGAAATATTTAGAAATGCATAACATGTTTTTCACTCTTTTCTTTAGTTCTCAATGGTTCGTGGTGTCCCGAAATCTTGCAACGTTAATTTAACTAATTTTCCGATGTTATACAACGTTGACATTTTCCAGCGCGACGGTGGAAATACAATATTCAATTATTACTTTCATATATTTCTATATATTTTGAAAGCATATTTTATTATTTTTTAATATGGATTTCTTTATCCTAAACTAAATACTAGCCTGCAGCGATGTTGGGTTTGGCCTGGTTGCAGAACACTTTAGAATTTGGGTCGCAAAACATAAGCTTGAGAAAAATTATCCGAATACCGAAATAGCTTGAAAAAAGAAAATAATAATAAAACTTGTAAAGACATATTTCTCTTAAACAATTCGTACTAAAAGTAAAAAAAATAATTTTGTTTATGCATGAATAAAAAGAAAAGCATGGGGCACGCCAATTCAAGAATATATAAAGTAACTATATATGAGAGGGCGCCCCATGTTTTTCTTTTTAGTCATGGATAAACAAAATTAACTTTTACTTTTCAGTAGGAATTTATTAAGAAAAGTATGTCTTTAAAAGTTTTTTTAATATTATTTTCTTTCTTTAAAATTAATTTTGAAAGCAGCTATTTACACAGTAAATAGGAATAAAAGAACTTACGAATGACAATAAAATGTTTAAAATTCGTGTGTGACATCTAGGGGCGTTTCCTTGCTAGTATTAAATAAGATTGTGCTGATGAGGAAAAAATTGCAAATGTAATTACACTCGCTAATGGTAACACATTCTCGCATGATATCTATAAAATGAATGCAGATTTTAGTTCCGTGTTTATCTTCCAAATGTTCTTTGTTAATGAGGAAAGTGATAAGAGTGGGTAATAATATTCAGTAGATGTAAGAGATAAGCAGAGTGACGTACACCAAATTGAGTCTGTCTAAAAGAAGCCCATTAAATGTGTCTCTTCCTTTTTATCAGCAAGTTACAATCAACGAAATGATTTCACTCAGGACATCACTAGTGTCTGATACGCACAAATCAGTAGAACCATCTTCAAATCCATAAGAATGTAAATAGATAGTTATGATGAAACATTTTAATAGAATCCAATGATACAGACTCATTAAGTACGATCACGGAGAATCAGGTTCTCTACATCATTATCGAAGTTAAACATTGATTGTATCTATTTAAAAATAAAACAACACACATATACTCGCGCGTTAATGTATCTAATCTGATACAATAAGCTAAGTGGTAGATCTCTCATCTCTGGTGCGTCGGATCCTTGGTTCGATCCCTCCTCATGCCATATGAGCTTTGTGGTGGACAAATATTTTGTGAGTGGGTTCTCCCGTTTCCTCCTACTTCCATAAATTCTCCCATCATCATCCATTCGGCCTGAGCTAAAAATTGCCTAAAGACCTTAAACAAAAAATAGGCTAACAGAAAAATAGCTCTGAAATACCCTCTTACCCACAAAAAATATACGAAAGCCTATTCTGGAAGATGAAATAGTTAGGTTGTGAAATTCCTTTGAGAAATTGATCTCCTCGGTACGGTCGAGAGGTTAACGCACTCGCCTTCCGTACGCGTGGTCACGGGTTTAATTCCTACTGGAGTCCATTGAACGGAGTGGATCAGAGCCCACTTTATGAAAATCTGTAAGTCTCGTCCTTAGAAACTCATCAGTTCATTTAGGGCGTTAACAACAATTTAATTAATTCGCTGCGAAACCATCCTTTAAGGAGAAAACTTGAAATCACGACCGAGTTGATTGGAATCGAATAACGCTATATTACAAAAAAAAACTAATGGTTTAAAAGTCCGCTTTGCTCCGAATATCCCTTTTCTCAATTATCGACCATTGTTTTTGGCCCGAGAAACGTTCTTTTAACCCCTTCGACACGATCACTGTTTAGAGTATTTTCTTTACTTATAGCATCTGTTGATGTTACGACAAATATTTTATGGATGGCAACGCACAAACAGTTGTCATGGAACGCTGACCATAGCTGACGAAGTAATTGCTAGCCAACTCTGTTTCTGTGAGTATCATCAAGTAATTAAACAATAAACATGCTGTAGAAGCGGTATTCCTAAATAAATACACTTGCCAATGTTTTGAAACATAGATCATTCATTACCTTGTTTATGATGTGAAAATTTGCTGAATCAAAGCCTTCCGGATTCTACCGATTCTATAAAATTATTTGCTTGTGTCATAAATTTATTTTTCTAATTGTTTGAGCGTAGATTGCCAAGATTGTTCATTCGTTTGTATAGTATACTATTTCGCGATTCTTTACACGTTCTTAGACCAGCCACATCGATGACAAGATTTTTTTTTTTCGCAGCAACTAAAGTAGCGACTACAAAAGGTTCTGGCGATAGAAAGAGTTTCTGGCTTTCCGCACACCTAGTTTACTTTTGTAGCTACGACATCTCAGCTTTTCGACATGGGCCCTGGCCTACACCTTCCCGAATCCTTTCCCCTTCCCTGCCTGACCTGAGCCTTAGATGCCTAAAGACCGTAAATAAGATTTAACGACATCTCAGTTTCGTAGATGGTTCCGTAGATGGTTTCGTAGATTTCTGCGTTGGTTATCAGAAATAGAAGATAAAAAAAGACCGATAAAGACAATGCTGAGTTCATCCAATTATAGCTCAGAGATTTTAAGAACGTGCCCGAACAAGTTTTTCGGTTATTACAGGATGTTAGTGCAAATATTTTAAGGCTTAATGGAAGTGGGTTTTCCCGCCTTTTCCGTTTTACGTCAAATTGTTCAAAATTCATTCCAGGTAAACAAAATTTAACTTTCACAGACCAAAGTTCGTTTCGTCCTTCAATAATGAGATCAATTAGCTTTAAGGAAATGTTAGTAATAACTTCAGGATTGTGTGCAGAGACACTTTTGGGACATTATTCCGTCCCAAAGAAATTATAGAATGATATGTTTCAGTTCATATTTCTTACCTTTTTCATTAATTTCTTTTTGTGTCAGCTCACTCAATCTCGCATATACTTCTTTCCACATGATTTCTATCGATTTTTACCCGTAAAAATTATAACGTTGGAGGGCAAGGGGTGCTCTTGAGGTTTTGGGGGATGACACCATCCACAGGGGGTCTAGAAGAATCACTGATATAAAGGACTGGAAGTATGAATTTCAAAAGAAACCAAAAATGAATAAGAACATTCCAAATATCAGATTACATTTAGAAGGAGACAATTTTCTCAAAACTATGTTTTACGGTTCGATCAAATGACATTAAAAGATATTTCTTCAGAAGATCGAGTCAAAATTATGCCCAGTCTATTTATAAAATTTATTAGAGTCGCAGCAGAGAGTTTACAGAAATATCATTATACTGCGTGGTACCCTTGATTTTCAATGCACTTGGTCTAGTATTCCACGTGCTTGTTTAGACTCACTGGAAAAGGAACATCTTTCTTTCTAGTGGCTTTTCCTACGTTACGTATGATATTATGGTCTCTTTGTTCGAATGTTCCATGTACAGTACAAGTGGTTTAATCGATCGTTGTACATGAACTGTATATATTAAGGTCTTGATTGATATTCTCAACACACTTTCTCTAGTCTTGGAAATCTAACTGTAAGTGGGAAACCGTGTTAACAGGAATTTTCGTTCTAGTGACGTCAATGCTTGACTAGCGTAATGATGAGTAAAATTGGGAACTTGCCTTTGGACGCTTAAGAACTTGATTCATTATAGAACTTGATTTCTGTAGTTCTGGCTGATAAATAAGTTTGAGATTATGCTAAATTTGAATTTTATTTATGGCTTTTAGATATCTAAGGTTCAAACCGGGATAGGGGAAGGATTCGGGAAGGTGTCAGTCAGGGCGAATGTTGAAGGCGCCATCCCGGCATTTGCATGGTGTGACTAGGGAAAACCCTGGAAAAACCGCTGTGATCGAACCCAGGACCTCCCGAATGCTACACCAACGATCTACCACGTTTTTTTAAAAACAAAAATTTGTTTTCCATTATAATTTACAAACAATTCCTTTCCACAACATGTTACTTTTCTTACATATTGCTCTTTGGTAGCGTATGCCTTTGTATTGTCAAATGTATTTAACTGTCCCTTGATTGGTTAGCTTACAAATAAATAGCTTGGAAATAATTTCCGTATATCTTATGTTTATTGGTTGTCGGTAATATTGTTCATAAGTGCTCAAAAAACTGTACGTAATATTTTGCCTCGGTTAAATACCTATAATTTAGAAACACATCTAACGTTTGAAATGTGATCCAAAACATAATTCTTTTTTTGGCCTTAGGGAGGACTTGGAAAGCGGGAAATTTTATACTTTGTTCCATGCTGTAGTTCGTGAAACTACCTTTGCGATTCGATTCGTAATTTTGACGTATTGTAATTAGATGTGATTTCTATGTGTGCAAGCCGTTAACCTGTGAACCAAACCATCCATGTTCCCATACGTATCACAAATGTTACTCTCTCCTATACCTTTTCTGAACAGATTGTCTTTTATTGCCAAGATATTATGGATGGTTTGGTATGCTACATGATGTAACTGTGCCAGATTTCGGTGTTCTGACAAATTGGCCCATATTGCCAGCCAGTCTTGGTTGGGATTGCTCTATTGGATGTGTAGGGCGTGATGATGGTGCGGGTCTCATAGAAAACTGTATAATTGTTTTACTGTCCGTTGATGTATTGGTGTCTTTCCCTTGAGGAGGTACACTATTTCACTGAATGGTTTGGTGAGATATGGCATAAGCCTGCTCCATGTTTGCAAGTTCAGAGGTAGATTCAGTTCTATTCTGCATAGTACTTCTTCCATGAATTTAGACAACAAAGTATTAGGATACTGGCAGATTAGCTGTAGAGTTCTATACAACAATAAGGCATCGCCTTGCACCTGCATATTTTTTAATTTTAAACCGCCCTGTTCTACTCGTATCGTCAGTTGGCTAGTACTCCTGTATGTGAGTAAAATGTGATTTGACCAAATAAATCTTTCGGTATATTTTGCTATAGTGGCATACGTTTTCTGTGTAACTGGTAAGATTTGTAGCAGGTGCGTACACTGACTTACTATAAAAAAAGTTCACAAACTTGGTTCTGGCTAACAGCATTGAAAAACAGCCTTGGTATTTTATGAGTTCTACGAGCACTTTCTACTTTAGAGTTTGTTCAGTGAGTGCCATTGCTTTGGGGATTGGATTTCCTCAAAACAAGACTTTTAGTTTCTCACCCAGAGATTGGGGCAACGGTGGCTCAATGGTTGAACGCCCACTTCAGGTGCTTGGGGTCGTCGATTCGATCCCTGCTTGTGCCATGTAAGCTTTGTGTTGGACAAACACCATGTGCGTGGGTTTTCTCGGGGTTGTCCCGTTTTCTCCCTCTTTCTTCAAGTCTTAAAAATTAAATTCAAAAATCCCCCGGTGACTGTTTCATCTAATGCCGTAATTATAAATTAATTGTGGATTGAGAAACATAATGACTACAACAGTCATAATGCCGATCGAGATAGTAGTGTACTCTGATGCGTCAGGACAGGCTCTCCAAGTTTCTGGATTCGAATCCTGGCTAGATTATGGATATTTGTGGACTCTAGAGATATTGCACTAATAGAATCGAGACGGACCGAAATCGTTATTTACTAAAATGGCCCAAAATACGAAGGTTACCCAAAGGTTACCAAAATCAGTCACACAACATTTAAACATCTCAATATGGATTGCTTCATTCCTGTTAACCGTTTACAGAACCAACAATTTATAACTGACACCATGTAATTAACTCCGGCCAGTGCTAACAATGTATAATCTGCATACCTAATAGTTCTTTTCAATTCATGTGCTATTCCTTGGCACTCGACAAAGTTACAAAAGAAGGTGGCTGTTATTCCTTGTATCCAACAAGCGTTGGATGAAAAAAACAACCTGTATGATACGTAGTCTGCACCTTAAGAGGTGAACCGGTGAACAAGCTATTTCCCTTTCTCGAGAATTCATAAATGACATATAAGCCTCTAATTAGGTCGCCAGTTTGCTGCGTGCCAGGTTGTGTGTTGTGACATGAATATTCAACAAAGGAGCGATATTGTGTGATACAGTCTCTCTTTCTCTTCTGCCTCCGTCCAGCTTTAATTAAGTTATATTCCCTTGAGTTCGCTTTCACTGATGCAGCTAAGCACCTGAAATACGTTTCGTTTTTTACTACAAGACCTACCTTGTAAGAGTATGTATCGAAGAATAGCGTCTAATGCAAGGAATGAATTGCAATTGACAGAACTTTGAGGACTGTATTTCATTACCTATTCTCTTGATCAAAAGTTGATTGGACTAATGACATGAAACAATGCTTATGGTAATTGATTGCGTATGAAAACTTTCGAAATTTAGTACTATTAAATTAAAGTTTCGCATTTTGTCGCAATGTCCGTGTGAAATTTCATATCTTGTACTTAAACAATAAAAGCAAATTTTGATTACACAAGTTGACATTTGGACCAGTGTTTCGTCTACCTTCCCTTATCAATGATAATAGTCTCTTATCTAACAGGCTATTCAGGTAGATAGTTTTTTGTTTGTTTTGAAAATGCAGTAAGGAGTAGTAAGGACTTGTAGTTCAAGGTTAGAAGACATACAGAAGTCAATTTTCAACACAAAATCAAATTTCTTCCGAAAATACTATGACTTCGCTTAAATCGTATTTTCATGTAAACATTTCGCTAAATAGGTTTTCGTATCGCAAAAATCGCGTAAATATAACATTTCTAATTTAAATTGCGATGGTGAATAATGTCTAAATATACAGGGTGGTAACGTAATGCTCCGACAAATTTCGAGAGATGAATAGTGTAAGCCTACATAAAAAAAATAAGGGGGAAAAGTCTTACAACGAACATTATCAAGAAGTGCGCTCTGAAAGCAGAAATTTTTATAACCATTAGAAAGACTACTTAACGCTATACAACATACGTAAACATTAGCTGCCCAATTGCAGAACTAACTGAGAAAAATTGTTTATTTTTCTTTTTAAAAAGATGCAAATTTGAATTTTGATGTTGTTTGGGGCACAGAAATCTATCGACAGTTAAACTTCGCAGATGAATTCCTGACACCACAACAAGAGAAAAGGTATCTTTGTCATTTGTCAAATTCCGCTTCGTTGTCGAAGTACAAGGGTTCAAATTTGGAGCCCAAAATCGATTTGTTTTACGTGCAACTATAAATAAAAATAAAATTTCGCGGTAAATCATAAAGTATGCATTAAAGTAGCGTTTGATAGTTGATTTATATCAATACGGTGCATATAACGAGTTAAAATGTGATATCTCTTTTTCAGTGTTGCAAACCTGATATATTTTTAATAGTACTATGATGGTTTATTAAATATTTGGTATTCCCCAGTGATGATAAACATTGTGAAGCACATAAGATAGCATTTCAAATCGCTACCGAGCACAATGTAAATGCGCAAGAGCAGGACTGCAGTGCACTGAAATATGTAAGTTGTTTAGGTGATGAGAGCTCACGTGAAAACACCTCAAATGAATCGCATGAATCATATCAGACGATGATTCAGATAGTGAGTAATGGTTTCAGATACAGTGCAGTGCAATCGATTTTATTATGATATAATAATAAAAAAAACCTGAAACCGAAAATATGAACGTGAAAAATAATTCCATTGACAACTGTTACATTGCACTGAATAATACAGTAAACCAAATTATCCATTATTCAATGATACAGCAAATACGTAATTTTTCTGCTTTCTTATTTAGCATTCACTGACTCATACCTCTAGTAATTAATTAAATCAATGCTTCTAATTTCACTTACCGAACATTTATTTAGCGATTCAAAATAATTTAATATTTTTCTTGTTTTACATTTTTACAGAATCTTTAGAATTAATTTTCTTCTTGCATCGATAATTGTTGCATTTTACCACTATTTGGTGTTGCATCAAACAGTGTACACTTGGACGACAATATGGCCATACCTACACAGAATTTCAGTAAAACAGAAACGCATACTTCTATTATGAATACAAATATTACACAGTGTTTTCCCCAATTACACGCTTCAATTTTTCATACCACGGTACCTTTAATTTTTTAAAAAAAATATATGAGGCGCATGCGCGAACAAAAGTCTATGTGTATCTTTTAACATGGCATATATTTAATGATATTACTTCGTATAGATATCATACGAAATTGTACAATTTGACACCAAACTCATATTCTTAGATGTGATAGTTTCGAAGATGATGTTACCTATACATTAGAAAAAATTTGTCTCGGCAGCCACATTATATCCATCTCACTTCATGACCCCAGCTCACACAGTACAAAGTGGTAACCATCATTTTCCAACTATTTTGCTAATAAAATCCGGCAGCTACATTGGATTCATACCCCTTTCATGACCCCATCCATCACTACCAAAGTGGCCAACATCATTTGGTAACCATTTTGCTAAAGAAACCTACAGAAATATTACTGAGGTCAAGTCTTACTGGTTCAAAAGTTAAGGCCAATATTGTAGACTTCAGTCTTTTGTTCAATTCGAGTCTTCCAGTTTGTTATTGTTAGGAACATAACGTTCGTGTTTTCAGTTTCTTGTAAATATTGGCTTCTGAGTTCTATTTCAATCGTGTTTCGTATTTTAATGTTATAAATATTATGAAGGGAATTGTGGTCTAGTATTGTAGAAAATATGAAGAATGCATTGAAATGCTAATGTAAAGTTCTCTACAGATGATATATGAGTAGTCCTTACTCAGTAAAAGGATTTTAAAGGTATTATACAGTGATGTCTTATTGAATCTGCTTACTAAGGTTTAACGTATGTGTCATCTCCGTCTTATTTAGAACCATTACGTTCCCTGATTATTAAGATCAGGTCTTGTGTGCGTTTATACTTACTCTCCTCGGCTTGACTGCGCATTAGTTTATCTAACCTAAGGATCTTACGGATCCAGCTTACTCTAACCTAACCTTAAACTTTAGATTGACGCAGAAGCGGTAGTGAAACTAGAAGATGAACTCCTCATTTACCTTAGAACTTTTTCACTTAAAGAAGGTCAATGTAGAAACTTAAATTGAAAGATTTGAGAATTTGTGTTCTGCGCAAGCAATACCTGATCCAAGGAAAACAAGTACATTGCTTGCGATAATGGGCGAAGAAGCATTTTAAGTCTTGAAGGACGTATTTGCACAAGATTTTTTTAAAAAAATTCTATGATGACGTAAGTAGGAATTTTATTGAAACTTTTGGACAAGTTCAATGACATAGTGGAGAGATACAAATTTTACTCACTTAAGCAGTCACAATTACAAACAATACAGGATTTTATAAGATCTCTATTACGTCATGCTATACGCTGTGAGTACGGTGAGTTCACAGATATGATGTTAAGAGATCAATTTGTGCTTGGTATAAGAGATGTTTCAGTACGTAATGAACTGTTGTCTGAACACAAGTAATTGAGATAATATCGCTTGTCGAGTCAGTGAATAAAGAATCAGCGGCACTGAAATCATATGAGACAGATTTTCACATGGTACGAAAGATCGACCGGAACAGACAATACTCAGGGCACTCATATAAAGCTAATATATCTGTGCGAGAGAATAAGGTTTGTGGAAAGTGTAATAGATTCCATCATAAAAACAGATGCAGAGCATTAAATCTCGTCTGCTTTTCATGCAAACAGAAAGGACATCTATTTAGCAGTTGTTTGTAGAAATAGTTGATGATGAGGTTGATATAGGACAAGTCAGATAAAGTGAAAAAAATAATGAACAACTTCATTCTATTTACATGGATGATTTGTTGAACATCAAAGACAGCTCACAAAATAAAAATTTCTTCACAATATGTTCATCAATCAACGCCTACTTTGGAGCTCCAGATTCCACTGTGATTTTGTTCTGGATTCAGGATCAATTTTGAACCTGGTAGGCCTACCTTACCAAATACTCAAAGCTATAAGGTGTCACAAATATGTCGTATCTAATCCAGTTATGTTATATCTTATAAATGATTCCAACTTACCGCTAATAGATCAAATGCATTTGCAAGTTGCATTTAGGAATAAACTGACTCCCATACCCATTTGTAGTTACAGACACTATATTTAAGCAAGGTATTATCGGTCGTTCAGGCATGAACATTTTACTGCCTGGTTGCTATGATAAATTATTAGGGTCTACAAATACGGATGGATCTCATGATTAGTTATAAAGGAAATTAAGTATGTTAGAAAAATAGTTCAACAGCTTTCAAATAAGAACACAAAATACAATCAATATCTCAAAGAAAATAGTAAGGTTTAAGCGTTGTATAATCACTTATGTAGAAGACAAGTTACACAACATAATGCAAACTTTACAGGCACAAATGGTCAGGCTCGGAAGACAGAAAATCAGACTCGTTTTGACAATGATTACTTAAGTTCTGAAAGTTACTATTCCGTTGAGATTGGTAGCACACAGTTATTAGATCAAGATATAGAGATTAATTACATAACTTTCAATGGGAACAAACTCAATTTAAGACACACTAAGGTGCAAGCGGACGAAGAAGTCCCAGTAGCATTGAGTACGAAGATTCAAACAATTTTTTTAAGTTTCAGAAATAACTACAATAATACCGTGGGATTTCAAACCGAGGAATTATCGAGTATAAGAACGCACATTGAAGCCTTTAGTAAGATAGAAGAGTTGACAGGAAATGACGTGAAGAAAAACGTTATTGCAGAACAAGGGCGACAATTATGAAAAGAAAATTGAGATACTTTCAAAGGACCTTAGAAATAAGGATCAACAACAAGTGGATTTTGAAAATAAATTAGGTGATGAAGCTTATAATAAGCAGGATTTTTAAACGATCCTGTATCATTACCAAAACGCAATAGACCTGGATCCTAATAACACAACATACTATGGTAATTTATTAGCGGTTTTCTTTGAACAGAAAGACTTCGAACAGTGCATTAAGATGGGCAATACAGCGATAGATGTTGGTGAACAAAATATGGCTCTGGTGGAATATTTTGAGACGATACATAAACGAGTTCAGGCAACATATAGACATCTAAAAGAGGCTGACAATCACACTGCGTTTACTTAGTTATCCCCATACATCGAAGAAGTTGTTGCGGAAGAAACAAGTAATGACAGTTTTGGTTCTGGCTTTGAGATCAAAGGAGAAGCACGTACTGACAGTTTTGGTACTGGGTCTGAGATCCAACTGATAGTAATAACAGAGAAGTTAGAGTCAGAAAGAAGTAATAACTAATCTTTCACACCGTTCCATTGGCATATTACAGGAAATGGGTTCTGCAACTGACAATATGAAGGTTAACGATGAAGAGAACATAGTAGACAAAATGGACGAAAGAAAAATGTAGTCCTCATTTGAAAGGATAAGTCTATCTAAAGACAAGAGGAAGAAGAAGGGAAAGACAAAAAACAAGAGCAGGGAGAAGTGAAGAAGAAATAAGTGGAGGAGATAATTTCGAAAGGGAGAAACCTAATAAAGTTTAAGGTTAAGTTAGGGTAATCTGCTGCTGTAAGATCTTTAGGTTAGATAAACTTGTGCAATCAAATCGTGGAGACTATGTACAAACGCACATAAGACCTGCTCCTAAATCAGGGAATGTACCGGTAATAGTTCTAAGACGAATATGACACATAACCCTTAGTTAGCGGGTTCAATAAGACATCACTATATAATACCTTTAAAATCCGTTTACTGAGTAAGGGCTACTCATATATATCTGCGCATAACTTTACATTAGCACTGGTTAAATGCTTTACATACAGTGAGTGAATCAATGCAATTTGACATCAAACTCATAGTTCTAAGTACGATAGTTCCGAAGATATAGGTGCTTCTATGATAGAAATGACTTGTCTCGGCAGCCAAATTGGATTCATCACCCCCTCATGATCCCGCCTAGCACCACCCAAGTGGCCACCATCACTTGATAACCAGTTTGGTAATGAAACCCTACAATTTGACACCAAAATCATAGTTGTAGGTTTAGTAGTTCTCAATATGTGGTTGATTGTATGCTAGAAATGACATGTCTCAGCAACCATATTGAACTCATCCCCCTCATGACCCCAGATACCACTACTAAAGTTGTCACAATCATCTGGATCAATTTGCTGATGAAACTCTACAATTTGACACCAAAGTCATATCTCCAAGTGCAATAGTTCCAAAAATTGGACGCTATATGATAGAAATGACTTGTTTATTCTGCTATATTGGATTCATCGCTCGCCATATTATCAGATGGAATACTCAGGAAACTACTGTCATTTGATAGATAACTATTTAGCTATCAAAACCCTACAATTTGACACTAAACTAAGGGCTTTGTGTGCAATAGTTCCTAAAATATAATAATTTTGCATGTTAGAAATAGTATGTTCTTGGAATCCCCCCTCCCTGACCTCAAGCGAACTACCCGTATGATCACCATCACTTTTCCTAACACTTCGTCGGCTGAGAATTATAAGTTTCCAACTGCATAGTCGCTGTTTTTTCAGGAGATCAATTTCAAAGTTTGGGTATCAATAGATTGGACACGTTTCATTCCATCGTTCTATCTGCATCGTTGTTATAATAATTGAATTTTGTGAATTTTTTGGACACCAGATAATCATTTAATTTTGCAGGAAGTTATAATTACACAATAGAGAATTATTCTGGAATAAATATTCCATAAATAAAGGCCAACATTTTTACTTAGCTCAAACCAATAACTATTTTTATTCGATCCACAGTGATCTAAGCAATGTTAATTATTTCGTAATACTTTCTGTCGACAAGGGGAAGCCACTTCAACTTACTGAACAAGTCTTTGTTCTTCTCTTCCGAGATTGGTATTTTTTCAGTTAATGGCTTGTCTTAATGTCCTGACTGTCCTGAGTGTTAATTTTGGTAATTCTGTCGGAGGATCGGATGTTGGCATCAACGAAATTTTTGTTTGCAGCAGTTTTAAACCGTAACGTACTCTGCTGTTGATGACTGAAGATATGTGTGTGTAACCTTGGTAAATGAAACTACAGAATACCGGAAAGCAGGTTGCGCATAATTCTCATAGTCCTTGAAGTCGTCTGGTCGCATCTGAAGAATCACCAGTTGTTTCTTTCGAATAACTTGTTTGAGAACCCGAATAAAGGGAATGGGGGAATAAGGAGCACCTTCAATATGTTTGTACAGAGTGTCTACCTTCCGAATTGCAGAATGTCCTGGTGTGCAATACATAATTTTAACACTTCCAAGATTATGATCCTTCACAACTTTCTCTATTGCAGTACACATTACGGAGTTGCGATCTTGGAAAACACAACTATCAGCCCAGACGATGAATGACTTCAAATCCTAATGGTATTCCAGGCACTTCTCCACTATTCTAATTGCAGTGTTCGTAATATCATTACCTGACCTGACTGATATGTGCTCACATGACCTGTGAGGTTATACAAGTTCAATTTCCTTATTTAAAAGAAATTGCTGGTGTTGCGTCCTGGTAAAGTTATCACATACTGAAAGTCGATGAACAAAACTGGCTTTTTCTCATTGCGATCAGAATTCCGTTCACTTCTGCTCCTTTTCTTCTCTACGCATTTTTTCGTAGTTTCTCAATAATACTCTTGTTCTTGCAAGCGATTCGGTGATCCTCACACATATCACAGGTATCTCTCTTCGGCTTGTGAAAGGCCAGATTGAACTCGTAATTAAAATTATATCTGTAGGAATTTTCTTTCCCTGCGGGCAGGTTTTCGTGAACACACTTTTCCTCATACAAACTGTACATCTTCAGATATCTTTGTCTCTGGAAGCATTGGAATTTCCTAGCAACATTGATTCTGTCAGACCCCCCTGTGGGGGGTGTCACCCTCAAATTCTCGACAACACCCCTAACTTTAAACCTTTTGAGCTCCAAAATCTATAGAAACCGTGCAAAACTCCATTTACACCCTCCCAATTTTGACTTTACACCCCCAACTGAAAATATTGGTGAAATTCCTTCTTGGCAGCCCCTATTTCCCTTCCTGAGTATACTAATGAACATGTATCACTAATATTGCCAGCAACACTAACAGCATCGCTTTTCTCCTTTACACAGGACGCTACTTTCCCTACGAACTGCACTTAGATCCTTTTAATTCGAGCATGAATATAGGTTGTGCAGATAGAACCTTTTATTTAATGCAATATCTACCTTAAAATAATTTTCTCCTTTGTCAAATATCATGTATTTTCACCTTTCCATGAGGTGCTGCCTCTGCTGGAAAAAAGCGAAAAATGACAAAAATGTTACTTAGAACCTTTTAATTCTGAGCCGACGAATTGTCGTCCTCCTACATAATGAGACCATCTGCTATTTCAGTGTTTCCCGACGTGGGGTTCGCGCACTCCTAGGGGTCCGCGACAAGCATGTCAGGGGTCCGCAATAATTTGACGTGTAACGTAAATTTAATTCCAGGTATTATTAAGATTACCCTTTAAAAATAATGTTAAAACACGACCATGAAAGCCAAATTAATATTGCACTCAACAAACCCAAAGCAATGGCTAAAATACGTGAACACAATTTAATGGTCTGATATGACCATCTATTCTCAAGTTGGCTTTCCACTAGACGATTGAACTAATAAGAAATGAAACTGCTAAATTACAATTAGATACTGATATTTCGGGAAATGCAAATTTGGTAGCTTTTGTCGATATGAACACAACAACAAGGTTCATGAGGACTGTTTAGTTTGTAAAACACTACCGTTACATACAACTAGAGAGGCCTTGTTTTACATTAATAATTGTACCTTTGTAAATGAACTCGAATTGGCTAAATGTGTTAGGATTAGTACAAATGATACTCGAGCAATGGTGGGCAAACAAAAAGGACTTTTTGCTCTTGTCCAGGCTGCTGCACCCTCTGCCAAGTGGACACACTGCAGTATCTATTGTGAAGCATTGGCTGTACAGTGTACAAAGAATGTAATCCAAGATGAAAGATGCTTTCGATGAATCCTTTAAAATTGTTAACGTTATCAAGGCTCGTCCATTTAACTCCAGAATTTTCGCTGCATTGTGCAACGAGATGGGAAGTGATCATCAACATTTACTTTTACATTCTGAGGTACGCTGGTTATCCCACGGAAGAGTTCTGACTCGCTTATTGGAGCTGCGTGATTGGTGAATCGAGACGTTTTATGATTCGTTCAAAACTGGAAACAAAAATTAAATGACTACTTAAGGGTCAGTTCTACAATCGACCGCTAAACTTCTACTCAGCGTTAAGTTGAGGCCAACTCTCATTTTGGCCAATGAGAGCACCCAAAATGAGAGTTGACCTCAACTTAGCGCTGACTAGAAGTTTAGCGGTCGATTGTAGAACTGACCCTAAGTGAGTCTTTGATTTCGACACTTGCTTATTTGTCACAAATTTTCTCATTTATGAATACACTAAAGTCAACGCTGCCACTGCATTTTCAGGGCAAGACAAAATTGAGGTCACAATTTAAAAAAAAAGAAGTTTGGGCATCTACAATAAGGAATACGATTCCTTTCGCACGCTGAACAACTTCTGCCGACAAAATGAAACAGAACTTCAAATGTAGACTGTGAGAGTATGAATGAGCATTTGCTTTCTTTGAGTTCTCGGTTGAGAGAGTTTACTTCCCAGTTTTCAACGAGAAAAACAATTGATTGGAGAACCCGTTTCTAAATAATGAAAATCATCTATCACCAAATAAAAAAGACCAGTTTATTAAGTTGTCCTGCGATTCTTTCTTGAAGATGATGTTTCCCAGTTTCTGTTGGCTGGACTCTTGGTTGCATACATGGTCTTTGTATCCTGGTGTTTTGAGAAAGGCAAATTCACATCTGAGGCCTTTCGCGACTACTTACTTGTGCCAGTCAACATTTTCTACACTTGTTTATATATGTAAAAAAAAGTAAGTACAGAAACAGTTTTGATATAGAACCATTGGTCTATTTCACGCACAGTCTTTACTCTGGACTTTTTAGTTTGCAAAAATTTAAGAGTGCAGAATAAATGTTTTATGAATATTTTTACAAATTTTCCAAAGCGAAGTGCGGATGTTTTTTCTAGAAACGTACTTTTAAAGGCTTGTAGAAATATTAATGAATCACATTGACTCTCAATTTTCTGCAATGTAAAAAGGAAGAGTGAGGACTATATACGAAATAGGACCCAGATCTGGGCCTGAAAATTTCTACATTGAAGCCAGATATGAAAAAGTTGACAGCCGCAAAACAACACCAGACATCATCACATCGAAAAACTGTTAAGTAAACAAAATTGTTTGTTTTTATTATTATTACTATTAATTCGCGACATGCAGTATTGCTAGAAAGCAAACTATATTCAGTTGTACTTTCATGCATTGTAATTGTACTTTCTTTATAAAAACAAGATAACGCAAACAGATCTATTGATACTGTATGTAGGGTAAGTGTACCGATTATGGCCCGGGTCCCCAATATGGCCCACCCCTCAAATCTCTACAGCTATCCGTTGTTGCTACTACATCTCACAATAAATTATATCCTCATGACAAAAGAAAGCATTTTCCCGTGACTCATTTGTTTGCGATTAGCGTGAGTGGCATCAGCTCCAGTTGAAGTGGAATATTGAGCAAAAAAATTGTTGCTGTTATTTGAGCATAGTAAGTAATGTGTCGTTTCAGTATCTATAGTTGAAAACCTAAGCAGTATAATGCATAGTTAATGTAGCTATGCGAGTATACGTGATCATAAAATGTGTGTGACGCAATGCATTGCATTGTGTAACTAGCAGGCGCCAAAAAAAGGCAAAGAGGTCAATAGTGCGCAATATGGCCCACCGTCATATTGGGCAAAATGCATAACTGTTTAAAATGAAAGCATTGGATATTTGAATTGTTTGTACTTAACACTCATCATTATAATATTTAGTAATTAAAACGAAGATTATGCCAGGTAATAAGGAAGTTATCTATTTCAATACAAAGAATAAGGAGATTAAAATCAAAACAAAACAAGTATAATCACGTTTAAAACGATCAGAATTTCTGCAACTGCTTCTCTTAGTTCTGAAGAACCGACACTGAGTTGCTCCAAGTCTTGCGAATCTTGGTTTTGTTACCTTTGTCAGGAAAACAGGATTGCAGACATGCTCTTTGCGTGTCTTAGCGGAAATACGTTCATGAAGAAGAAGTAGAAAGAATGAAGAAATTTGTTGGAATCTCCGCTAAAGATCACGGACCATTTCTTTGTCCCTCATGTGAGACGTGGCGTTCTAAGCTTCTTCGTTTGTCTTACACTTTTTCTAATTTATTCATATTTCGTCTTCATGTATGTTCACTTGTTTATCACAAATTTTGGTATTTTGTACTAATATAATTTCTTGTTTTTTCAATGTCATATAAATTATGTATGCTTGAAATGTATATCTCTCAGTATGTAGCATATATGAGTAATACAGAAAGGTTACACATAATTTTTGCCATATGCTCCTGTTTTCTATAGCAGGCCATATTGGGAACACCATGTTCCTAATATGGCCTACTGCCAACATTTTAGTTTTTGATTTATTACATTCTCATACGTCATTTCCAGGAAGCAAACTTTTGTTTTTAATTTTAGCAAATAGTCTCCCAACTTGATGATTTAGACGATTCGCACGAATAAATACTTTTTCTTAGTGAAAAACATGACCAAAGTTAAGGTGGGCCATATTCGGGCCCCCTACCTTATAATGTTTTCTTTGGTTGTAGGACTAGGGGTCCGCAAAGAAACTAGTATAAAATCAAGAAGTCCGCAGCCTGGAAAAGGCTGGGAAGCACCATGCTATATTGTTTCATCAAACTGCACACGGGGCCTTATCTCTTATCATAAGCCAAAGCACTATGCGTCATAACACTTACGTTACAAGTTTCATAACAGCCCAATACGAACAACTTACGTTCCACGTTACTCAACATTGTCCAGAACACTGGCGTCTCCATCTACTGGCTTCTGTTTAAAACACTGTGTTTACATCTTCTACACACACACACACACAAATACTGCAATCTGTCGGATCGAAGAGGCCTTCATACCAACGCTGCGTGCGTGTGTGAGAGTTTTCATATATTGAAATATACTGGACAAATGACGACAATATGGGAAAGTGGCCCCAATAATACATGTGAATGTGTATCCAATGAAGTATCTGAGATTTTGGCATTACTTACTTTAGCTGAGCGTAGGCGTATGACGTCATCAGATGCTTATCAGAATAATGGAAACACCTGAACGAAAGTGCAACTTACCAGATTAATATGGTGTCGGGCCACCTTTCGCCTTCAGAACAGCCTTGATGCGACGTGGGATGGAGGCATAGAGGTCGTGAATGGTAGCAAGTGGAATATTACACCATTCCTCGTGCAGGGCATCGGCCAGTTCTGTGAGAGAGGATGGAGGTGGAAATCGTCGCCGGAGTCGTGTTTCCAAGATGGACCACAGATGTTCAATTATGTTGAGATCTGGGGATTGGGCGGGCCAGGGGAGGTGTTGAACTTCATCCCGATGTTCCTCAAACCACGCTGCAACAACTCCAGCTGTGTGAATGGGTGCATTATCATCCTGGAATATGGCGTCATTGTCCGGGAACAACATCCGGACCATAGGATGCAAGTGGTCTCCTAAAATTGCGACATAATCGTTGGCAGTGATGCGTCCGCGAAGTGTGACCACAGGACCCAATGAAAACCATGATATTGCGGCCCACAGCATCACCGTGCCGCCGCCATGTTTCACAGTTGGGCGGAGACACTGCAGATCATACGCTTCTTTGGGCGTTCTCCACACATAAACACGGCCCGTGGTTTGGAATAGGGTGAATGGTGACTCATCCGACCATACCACTCGTTTCCAGTCGTCAACGGTCCAAGTTGCATGGTCGCGGCACCATTTGCGGCGTGCTAAAGCGTTCTGGTCCCTGATGAGAGGTTTGGCCCGTGCAACACGACCCCGTAAGTTCATGTCATGTAATTCGCGGCGGACTGTGATTGTCGAAACAGGTTGGGGGAGGTGCTGATTGAGTTCCTCCGTCACTTGCGCCGCAGTGGCACGACGGTTCCGCTTGACAATGCGCTTTAATACCCGGCGTGCCCTGTCACTGATGCTTTTCTTCCGCCCACTGTTCCGCTTCCCCGATGTGGTTTTCCCGTGTGTTGTGTAGGCCGTCATCACCTTCGACACTGTCCCTGGCGACACACCTAACACACTAGCCACTGCCGTCACACTCACTCCACATAACCGCGCACCAATAATTTGCCCTCTTTGAAACTCTGAGAGGTCTCCCATTTTACACTACCTCCGTCTGCTGCACACTCCTGTTCCACGACGCCTGACGTAGTATGGAGACCGACCTAACACACCACCACCAGCAGTCCGGCGCTGCGGTCGCCACGACACCACTGCCAACCCATACATCTGACGTGTTGCCAACTACAGGTGTTTCCATTATTCTGATAAGCATCTGTACTGGACAAATGACGACAATATGGGAAAGTGGCCCCAATAATACATGTGAATGTGTATCCAATGAAGTATCTGAGATTTTGGCATTACTTACTTTAGCTGAGCGTAGGCGTATGACGTCATCAATTACGGGAATTATAATTTCCCAGCTAAAATAAACAATGTTAAAATCTCAGATAGTTCATTTGATACACATTTACAAGTATAATTGGGACCGCTTTCCACAATTTCATTAGACGAATATAACGAATAGACAATATTAGATCACCGTGCGTTAATAAATAATCACCGGCGTTACAGACCGATAGGTCCTGAACCTGTCCCAACGCCATCTGTCTGCGCTTGGTGGAACTGCGTCCACCTGTGACGACAGTGCGGTCAGCGCCACCTAGCCACGAATAGGCGTATTACCGTCCCTTAATACTATAAGTATATTATGCCTTTGGTCAGTACTATATAGGCACTAACTGCTGTTCGTATCACGTCAATTAATAAAGAATTAGAATTATTTTAAACAAATATCGACATAAACAGGGGAAATATAAATAACTGGTGCAGAATGTAAAAGAACATCGGGAAATAACAGGTAACTAGTTACAGATACAGTAGCTATATATAAAACATAAAAATGTAGAACTACGAACATTATAATGGGAAACAAAATAAATAAATTAAATCTCTCAATATGTAGAGCTGTAAGAAACATTCTACATTATAAAGTTTTTCTACACCCAAAGACTGAATCAGTAATTGAGAATTTCCACTCGGGAGCAGATGGACGAGAAAATATCTCAGCAATCAAAGATAATAATAATAATAATAATAATAGACTTGATAGTTATTTAAATTTGAGTAATCCATTCCAAGTTTTAGACTAATGATATTTTCTAGTTGCAATTTTACGTTGCATTCAACGAATGACTGAGTATAAAGAAACGAGTAATAGGAAAGATAGACATAAAAATATTATCTTGTCTGGTCTCTTGGTAGAGTTGAGAAACTGAAGAAAATATATTTGTTAGTGGAAAAGCAATAAATTAATTCTTTCCCCTGTTCTCTTCCGATAAGTAAAAGTGCCTTTCCTCGAGAGAACAGAGCAATAATTCTTCTCTGTTTGTTTGTCTTTCGAAGGCCCTTTTAAAATAGATTCTTCTTTCTTTCTCTTTTTGATCAGTGAGTCGAAGAAGGAAATTGATGTGAGTGTGTGCTAACAACGACAGCCCTATTGACAGAGAGAGATACAGAACTTCGTCTAGTCATTTCGGTAACCTACTTCAATAAAAGGTAACGAAAGAAATAGAAGAAGAAATAATCTAGTTTTAATAAAAATTACCAAACACAGTCTAACGCTGTATCATCAAGAAAAACATAGTATCAAAGAGTACAATTTCAAAATCCTTAAAATAAATTAAAAAAAAAACTGTGGGAAATTGAGGTAAACATAAAAAGATAATCTAATCCAAAATCAAAGTAAAACTGGTAGATTATTAAATATTAAAATCAGAAAGTCAAAGTAAATAGTCTTAAAAATAAAAAAGTCTGTTTATATTTTGCTATGCTTAATAAGGAAACCAAAGTTTATTTAAAAAAAATAATATGTTACAAATAATAACTATAAGTGAAAATAGTCATTTAATCAACAGAAGTATTAACCTGGCATTAGTCGCACTCGGAGTTTTGTTCCGCATTAAACTATTTTCAATGATATTTCGTTTAACTTAAACAAGAGGTATATGAACTCATGTCTACTTGCTTTCCTATTCTACGTTTTTACTCTAAAATTGTCCCTCAAACGTTCAGGGAATAATTTTATTTGAGTGGTTCGTTTTAAGGATAAAAATCTGAGCGCGACTAAATAAAGTTACCATTCCTGTTACTGTAATACCAGCCGTTTTACTTTGTTTTGTATTATGCGCACAATAACTGACAATTTTTGTTACTAGGAAATTTTCTTAATTATATATACTCCATAAAAATACCGAAATAAATTATTGCAATAAAATTTGCTATCCACAATTCGATATATTATTAGAGTTCGTATAACCAAAACTATTTCACCCCCTGAATGCTGTTTCACGTCCTTATAATTATTTAACAACAAGGTAGTTTTAGTCTTGACACGTATATAGAGGACGATAAAAACATATTTATAATTTATATTTAATTCTTGTAATAGTTTTGCTATATAATTATTATGCACAACAAAACTCCACGTGCAACTAATGCCGAGTGAAAAAACAACTTCAAGAAACTTCAACTTCGCATCTCCAGGCTTATCAGTTTGAACTTTTAAAATTTATTTGAAATGAGTGAAATAAACTTGTCTTGCTTTACTCAAAATCCAAGTCATGCATTAGTGTAAGCATACAAATGAATGTAGTGAAATCATGCTAACACTTTGGTCATATTACATATTTATTTCTTGAAAGGAAGTAACAAAAAACTAATGGTATTATGGAAGGAAGGAGAAAAATAGTTTACCTGTGCGGGAATCGAACCCCGGGCCCCTGATCAGAAATCTAGCACTGTGCCGTCTTTTTATACCCTAGGCGGGTTCTTGTTATTACTTGTATTATATGCGTATTATTATACTTGTGTGTACTTGTTCTTGCATCACTAACTACTGACAGCACAATTTAAAATCGCATCCATGCCCGAGGTGGGATTCGAACCCACGATCCTTGAGTCGCCAGACAGCAGCACTAGCAAGCACGACCACCTGTCGTCTGAGATACGGGACAACTACAAGCAAACTCTTTCGAAAGGGTATTTGAAGCAAGCACACTGTAATATAAAACATCGCTCATAGATGGCAGTGCGGTTGTTGACGTAAAAACCGGAATTATCTACTGACCTGAGATAGTCCCAGAGAACTGATCTTAATTGAATGGAAACTAAGCAGATATACAAGTAACAGTTGCCATATTCAACTACCTTCCTTTCTATAAAGTAATTCGGGGAAATTGATTTTCCTACTAATTCTCATGAACGTTTATTGAGGTTGAGGCTATAAACAAACGAAGGTCTAAGACATTTTGATGTAATCGTTTCTTTATAATATTTCTGATGAATAGATACCATACTAGAGCATCACTCCAGAATATATTACAAACTAAAAACAAAAGGAAGTGTTGAACTTAAAATTCCAAAGAAAAATGACAATTTGTAGTACCAGGAAGTTCACTTAACAGATGATTCAGCATCACTGAAAACAAGGACATGAATAAGCAGATGTAACTTCCTATTTCATTTATATTATTTTGTTCTTCTAAGACAAGAAAGAGAATTGATATAAGAGAGAAAGACAGATAAAAAGCAAGAGAAACAAACAGAACATGAAAGGGTCACAGAGGAAGTATGAACAAGATACACAGAAAGGTTGAGTGAGAGAGAAAACAGAGAAATAGAGAGAGTGTTTGAGAGAAAGAGAAAAGAGAAGACGAATAAAAAGGAAAGGAGGAGATAAAAGATCGATTGGATGACAGAAAGACATAAGGTAAAAGAAAAGAGAGCATGAAAGAGAAATAAAAGGATAGCGAGATAAATAAAGATAGGGACAGAAGAGAAAGTAAGAGTAAAAAAAAAGGTAGAAAGAGAGTGAGTATGGAAAGACAGAAAAAGATATAGCAAAAGCGAAAGAAAGAAAATGTGAAAAGTAGAGTGAAAGAAACATATAAAGATTGAAATGTGAGATAAATTAGGGAGAGGAAAAGTTTCTCTGCAGAAAGTTAGAAAAAATATAAATAAAAACGTTGAGAAATAGTGACAAAAAAGAATAAGGACATAGAGAAAGGGAAAGCCAACAAAGAAAGAGAAACCCGATGGAGGAAAAGTTATAGAGAGAGATACAATACAAGAAAGTGACGAAGAAAGAAATTTGGGGGAAAACAAAGAGAACTACTAGCAAGAAGATGGAAAACGGAAAGAGTAAGCAAAAAAAAACTGTCAGAAAGAAAGATAGCGAGAAAAGGCGCAAAAAGGAGAAGAAGGCACACATAACGAGGAGAAAGATAGAAAGAACAGAGGGAAGAGAGATAAAAAGTAAGGGAAAGAAAGCACAAAACAGAAAGAGAGAGAGAAAGATCGAAAGAGGAGAGACAAACTAAGATAAAGTGCAGGAAAAGCATGTAAAGAAATGAAAAAGGAGGAAAACATGAAAGCGATTGAAAGACAGAGTGACAGGGAGGGAAAAGGGAGAAATATGGCCTTTCTTTGACTATTAAAAGTGGTTCATATAATTAATCTAAAACAACGAATGAAATGAGAGATCTGTTTCTATCAGTACTGTCAATAATGCATGACAGAGTCCACACTAGAAACTCAGTTTCAACTTTGAAGAGCTACTTCAATGTAATTAATTAAACTCAACAAGTTTTAAGCCGATTTTTAACAAGCAAAAAAATCGTTTGATGTGACTTTATAATAATCCTCACTGCGAACTTTACCGTTAAATTAACATAGAGTAAAGAAAAAAGAAATATGGAAATTAATTTGCAAAACGGGACACCAGGAAACAATAAATTAATGTGAGATAATGAAGAATCTATATATTCCTTTACTTCTTGTTTCTCTCAGGTCTTCCATATTCAATAAATGCACGCAGCAGGAAAAGAAAATCTGCGGTTTTTAATGAACATTGTTGTGCCTGTTGCTGTTTGTAGTTGATTTAGAACACTGAAAACAGCACACCTCTGGAGACACATGCTATAACTAACATAAGTAATATTCTATCAAACCTCTGGAAGGACAAAGACTAGAATGTGTATAAATATACTGTAACTGCTATGTACTAATGTATTTACAGCCTACTGAGGAAAAGAACGTGCGAGGGTTGTTTGTTAATGAAACATAAGAGGACATGCGCAACAATACTGTGCAACGATTATTCATTGCTTGCTTAGCTTCAAGATTAGAAAACAGCTAACACCCCACACGACGTTAGAAGCCAAATTCTTCACTTTTGGTAGTGGCTACAGGTACGTCAAGCTATGATCCCAATGCAAACACGATCATTGACTTGATAACATTGGTGGAATGTGATCTCTGCAGGGACCTGAGGAGCTAGGCCGAGCACTATTTATTAACTGTTCCAGTTACTTTCGCGGATTCAATTCCACTTTCACGTGACAATTTACAGTAGTGTGTCGTTAATTACCCTTTCGCAAGCGATTGCCTTCAGCGGTCTCTGTGGTATAGGCAGTCCAGCGTCGGCTAACTGCGTGGGAGGCTTGGGTTCGATCCTTATCCAAGCCAAGTAAATTTCTTCAAAAAAGTCTATTTTACTTTTTAAAAAGGCTACCTTATACTTTTACAGGCATTTTAAACATTTCAATGTTCTTTGCCTGGGCTCCTATCAGGGCGTAGACCAAATATCCTTCTTGAGAAAACACACCTCTATTGCTGATATTCAGTATTAATAAAAGCCCATGTGCACATTTATAGGCATATCCAACATTTTGACAATCTTTGGAATTACGTGGGGCATCCAAAAACTTCGTGTCCCGACCCTTCTACTATTGATTCCCAAACTTGAAATATTTTGTACATTTAGGTTAATGTTTTGTAAATAGTTTTGCAACAGATCAGTTCTCCAACTTCTTTGTAGGGCTATTTATGAGGCAAGGTGTCATCACCCAGCGAAATGGAGGAAAAAGGGTTCCGGGCAGTGATAAAGTGTCAACGATTGAATGGACTTAAGCCGCAGCAGATGTATGAGCACATGTAACAGATATTACATTAGTAGCCGTGTTCAGAAACAGTTTTTTGGAGTGACTAACGCTGTACTAACGAGTAACTATCAATGTTAAAAGATTGTAGATCACTCGTTAATACAGCGCTAGTCACTTGAAAAAAGTTTCTGCATACACATGTAGGTGATTTTGCTCACGTATACTCTACAATAAACAAGTGACAGCGTGAAATATCCTGCGGAAGACAGTCGTGTAAGACGCAGACTGCGCTGACGGCCATCAACATGCATCACTGAGGAAAACATCCAGTGTCTGAAACAACTGATTGAAGGAGTTACACCATTACAGCACTAGCAGACATTGTTGCCAGATCGCGTGGCAGCATTCATTCAACTTTATTGAATAATTGGTTCTAACAAGGAAGGGTACCCAGGCGTAACACGACGATTGTGATAAGATTGCACACACATAGAGAACATCGAAAAAGAAGCGACACGTATTTTTTTTATATCGGCCAACAACCGCATTGAAAGGGTCAAATAGGGGCATAAACATGGGGTCAAAATGAGATTGTGTGGAATATTGCGAGAACGAGAAGAAATATCGGAAAAGGTTAAATGTACGAAATATTACCCATAGTCGACGCAAGGCAATGAGGTAGGACGCACCCATGCGAAGAAGGCAGAACATCCGGAAATGGACCAATCACACATTTCCGGATTTCCAACATTGCCACAATGTGCTACGGAAATGAGCGAAGAGGGTGGCAAGGTGCAGGAAGAAAGAAGAAACGAAAACGGAAAATACGTGTTTTTGTTTTGGGTGCATACGTCGCCCGTATGCGAAAGAGACACAGATTCATCTCAATGCACGAAGATGGGAGAACACTCAGGAAGGATGCAAACGCCGTGCGTAGATGCAGCCAGCGAAACAATAATGCACAGTGGGTGGCATATATCACGTAATGGGAACAACGATGAGATGCATGCTGGAAACGAAAATGTGTGTGGGCAGTAGTAACACAAAAACAAACATGCATTGCACAGTAGAATGTAATAACAGGTGGTTCACATAATTAAGATAAACAGCAATAGTAAAATCAGTACCACACATGAGTATCAACATGACATCACTATGAAAATTCGCGTACATATGTACGTACAACATAACAGTGTGCAGGGGTGTATGCTGGAAACAAGTCGCTCACTCCTGATAAGTAGCACACAAATGATATTTCAGCAAGAAATCGTCCAAACAAAAACAGCGTTGTCACCACGAACACTTGATGATGGATGGGTTCTGACACTCTGCTGCGTAGACCAATGACATCAACTGATGAAAACAAAACTCCACTGGATTTGGAAAGTACTCTGGTCGTGTTGAAAGATATCCAGAACGAAAGCACGCGTATTAGAATACACGTATGTACCGTGGAGACGACAGTTGATTGTGCACAAGGGATTGAAGTGTCAGGATATTGTCTCTGCTGTGTATATTGATGTTGAGTTGCTGAAGGTGTACCGCATCAGATACTTTGCGTACGAAGTTCTTCCAAACTCTGACACCATACACGTCCAGAGGTTGTATTAACCTAGTTGTGTGCGTAGGTATCATCACAATGTTGCGCTGCCTGTTCAGTGGCATTATTGTTGCCAAGTTGGCTCGATCACAACCCGTCCACAAGTCGACTAACAGTACCGTTTGCTCATTGACCTGTGGAAGGAACACCGATTGGAAACACGTCTTAATGATTTGTTTTGTCACTTTGCCAGATGATCATGCACAAATGTATAAGTTTTGTGGGCGGAACATTGTTGAATCCCTGGCCCAAACGTACTATGAAGCTCTTTCAAGACTATGAGCATGGGCGACAGCAACTTTCCACTGGCAGATATAACAGGCTGTATTGTGTAGCTATGTGTGATGGCAGTTGGAGATTGCATTGTTGCTGTGATATGCTTCTCGCCTCGCAGAGCCAGAAAGCGTCCAGAGTGAAATTCTAACGTCAACCTGCTCTTTCTTTCCTTACAGTACCTGCACGTGCCATGCCGTACTACGTCATCTGACCTTGCAATCCTTTATCTATGAGTTCTTTCTACTACTCAGCTTGATGTTTCGTGGTGGACAAACACCTTGTGCGTGGGTTTTCTCGAGGTCCTCCCGTTTCTTCTCACTTTCTTCATTCCACCAATTCATCCCATCATCATCCATACGGCCTGAGCCATAGTTGCCTAAAGGCCTTAAAATAAATTCAAATTAAAAAAAATCAACTTGATGTTGTGATATATATGCAACCCACTGTGCAGTACTGTCTCGCTGGCTGCCTTTACGCATGGCGTTTGCATCCATCCTGAGTGTTCTGTCATCTTCGTGCATTGAGATGAATCTGCGTCTCTTTCGCATACGGGCGAAGTATGCACCCAAAACAAAAACACGTATTTTCCGTTTTCGTTTCTTCTTTCTTCCTGCACCTTGCCACCCTCTTCGCTCATTTCCGTAGCACATTGTGGCAATGTTGGAAATCCGGAAATGTGTGATTGGTCCATTTCCGGATGTTCTGCTTTCTTCGCATGGGTGCGTCCTACGTCATTGCCTTGCGTCGACTATGGGTAATATTTCGTTCATTTAACCTTTTCCGATACCTCTTCTCGTTCTCGCAATATTCCACACAATCTCATTTTGACCCCATGTTTATGCCCCTATTTGACCCTTTCAATGCGGTTGTTGGCCGATATAAAAAAATACGTGTCGCTTCTTTTTCGATGTTCTCTATGTGTGTGCAATCTTATCACAATCGGCGTGTTACACCTGGGTACCCTTCCTTCTAAGTAAAGTGAGTTGGTGTTATGTACTGCGAGCGTTGGGCTCAGAGGAGGAGAAACAATGCTGCGCCAGGGATGTAAGTGCCAATTTGGCTCTCCTTCAAGAGTGTCTTAAGCCTGAGACCAGAAAGAGACTATGGGGGAGAATCAAAGATACTTTATCATAGCCCGGAGCTCTCTTTTATTCATTTTTCTGAGTGATGACCTTGCGTTATACATGACCTATAAAAAAAGAAACAGAAGAGCTAGAGAACTGGTCTTTGGTAAGAAACAATTGCAAGAGGGTTGGGACGCAAACTTTTTGAATGATCATCGTATACATGTTTCACTTACATGTAAGCGTTAACGAGCGAAGGCGGGTTAGTGGTCAACAAAAATAACACCCACTCCCTCCCATTCCCATTCACCGACCAGCAAATATCACACCCCATCTCTACGTAGTAGACTACAAGTATGGACAAAAGAGAAAGTAATTCTCACCAGTCCGTAGCAATAACCACAAAAAAATGGATAACCGAAAGAAATCGTAGAAGAAGGGGAAAGCAAAACACAAGTTCAGAAATTATTTATTTATTTATTTATTTATTTAGTGACAACACAACAGGCAATGGCCTAATTATAGTGTTAAGCTTTACAAAGTAGTTGTACAAAGTTAATGCTTCAAATGTCAAGCCGAAAAGGGTACCATTAACCTTATGTAACAAGAATAACAGGTAAGCTCAGACGACTACTAAGGAGATACAATATCCAGATAACAGTTAAGATGATCAACTTGATATCTACTGGACATAAAATGTATTTTAGAAATCACATTCTGAATTATGCTAAATAAAGGTTACTTCTAGTTACAGAAGAAATTACTTTGTACAAACGAAAAGACACATCAAAAAGAGGTTTACCGAACACATTCGGCTATATTTGCAGAGGGAAAAATAAATCAGATGCACTCGAAAAAAACCACACGATTACTTTGGATACCAGTGTTAAATGGTTTCAGAATTCAAGGATATAGTAAATAAACTTGCTAGAGAGGGATACAGCATTAATTCGTATACGAAGAACGTTAACGATAGAGACTGGAAACCTGAAAAATTCATGGTAAAACGATCACAACGAAAATAATATACGAATATAACTTTATACGTTACTCTATTGTTAATGTTTTGAATTTGAAACATCTTGTTAAGATAGGTCCGATGTAGTACTAGAATACATATTCACAACACATGACGTCAAGTCCATTTTAATGAAAGCGTTCATAAACTGTTTAATTAAAATTAATATCAGTATTACTGAATTCTTTAGACGATATCAAGACTAGCAAAACCTCGAAACCTTGACAAGTAACTCAATGACCATAGCTTAATTCCTTTTATCACAACGCATATAAAGTTCCACAATAATTTACTTAGATAGTACAGTAATATGCAAAATGTATAGTAAAACATTGTTAATTACGTTAAAAATATTGAAGATTAAATTCTAAAAGAAAAAAGTTAAAACATGGAACATATTTTATTGTTCTTTTCTAGACTACCAACTCGTTTCTTTGTTGGCAGTATGCCCACTACTTCTGATGTTATACTGCACTGTTTCAATTAGGACACAAGTGTGGAAGAGACAATGTATGCATTCAATCTTATTTTCAACGATATTAGTCCAATTTTAATTATCTATTTAAGAAACCTAAATTCCTGAGTGCTGATCAAATGAAGGAACATTTTCTGGACTTGTAATAAGGTAATAATTTAGTAGAAATGTTTAATCCAATTAATTGGATCCGGAAAGCAAAGGTATTAGGACGAGTATAATGGGAAGCAGCAATTTAATCCTAGAAAGACGAAGTTTAGTTTCTTGCAGCAAGATCTAACGAGAAGAGTTCCAAGGCACATTCAAACTAAAGGAGCTAAAACAGAATTAGACTAACAAGGAAGGGTACGCAGGTGTAACACGCCGATTGTGATAAAAATTGCACAGACATAGAGAACATCGAAAAAAAAAGCGACACGTATTTTTTTATATCGGCCAACAACCGCATTGAAAGGGTCAAACAGGGGCATAAACATGGGGTCAAAACGAGATTGTGTGGAATATTTCGAGAACGAGAAGAGATATCGGAAAAGGTTAAATGTACGAAATACTACCCATAGTCCACGCAAGGCAATGAGGTAGGGCGCACCCATGCGAAGAAAGCAGAACATCCGGAAATGGACCAATCACACATTTCCGGATTTCCAACATTGCCACAATGTGCTACGGAAATGAGCGAAGAGGGTGGCAAGGAGCAGGAAGAAAGAAGAAACGAAAACGGAAAATACGTGTTTTTGTTTTGGGTGCATACGTCGCCCGTATGCGAAAGAGACACAGATTCATCTCAATGCACGAAGATAGGAGAACACTCAGGAAGGATGCAAACGCCATGCGTAGAGGCAGCCAGCGAGACAGTACTGCACAGTGGGTGGCATATATCGCGTAATGGAAACAACGATGAGATGCATGCTGGAAACGAAAATGTGTGTGGGCAGTAGTAACACAAAAACAAACATGCATTGCACATTAGAATGTAATAACAGGTGGTCCACATATGTAAGATAAACAGCAACAGTAATATCAGTACCACACATGAGTATCAACATGACATCACTACGAGAATTAGCGTACATATGTACGTACAACATAACAGTGTGCAGGGGTGTATGCTAGAAACAAGTCGCTCACTCCTGATAAGTAGCACACAAATGATATTTCAGCAAGAAATCGTCCAAACAAAAACAGCGTTGTCACCACGAACACTTGATGATGGATCGGTTCTGGCACTTTACTGCTCAGGCCAATGACGTCAACTGATGAAAACAAAACTCCACTGGATTTTTAATATCTGGTCGTGTTGAAAGATATCCAGAACGAAAGCACGCGTATTAGAATACACGTATGTACCGTGGAGACGACAGTTGATTATGCACAAGGGATTGAAGTGTCAGGATATTGTCTCTGCTGTGTATATTGATGTTGAGTTGCTGAAGGTGTACCGCATCAGATACTTTGCGTACGAAGTTCTTCCAAACTCTGACACCATACACGTCCAGAGGTTGTATTAACCTAGTTGTGTGCGTAGGTATCATCACAATGTTGCGCTGCCTGTTCAGTGGCATTATTGTTGCCAAGTTGGCTCGATCACAACCCGTCCACAAGTCGACTAACAGTACCGTTTGCTCATTGACCTGTGGAAGGAACACCGATTGGAAACACGTCTTAATGATTTGTTTTGTCACTTTGCCAGATGATAATGCACAAATGTATAAGTTTTGTGGGCGGAACATTGTTGAATCCGTGGCCCAAACGTACCATGAAGCTCTTTCAAGACTATGAGCATGGGCGACAGCAACTTTCCACTGGCAGATATAACAGGCTGTATTGTGTAGTTATGTGTGATGGCAGTTGGAGATTGCATTGTTGCTGTGATATGGTTCTCGCCTCGCAGAGCCAGACAGCGTCCAGAGTGAAATTCTAACGTCAACCTGCTCTTTCTTTCCTTACAGTACCTGCACGTGCCATGCCGTACTACGTCATCTGACCTTACAATCCTTTATCTATGAGTTCTTTCTACTACTCAACTTGATGTTTTGTGGTGGACAAACACCTTGTAAGTGGGTTTTCTCGAGGTCCTCCCGTTTCTTCTCACTTTCTTCATTCCACCAATTCATCCCATCATCATCCATACGGCCTGAGCCATAGTTGCCTAAAGGCCTTAAAATAAATTCAAATTTAAAAAATCAACTTGATGTTGTGATATATATGCAACCCACTGTGCAGTACTGTCTCGCTGGCTGCCTTTACGCATGGCGTTTGCATCCATCCTGAGTGTTCTGTCATCTTCGTGCATTGAGATGAATCTGCGTCTCTTTCGCATACGGGCGAAGTATGCACCCAAAACAAAAACACGTATTTTCCGTTTTCGTTTCTTCTTTCTTCCTGCACCTTGCCACCCTCTTCGCTCATTTCCGTAGCACATTGTGGCAATGTTGGAAATCCGGAAATGTGTGATTGGTCCATTTCCGGATGTTCTGCTTTCTTCGCATGGGTGCGCCCTATCTCATTGCCTTGCGTGGACTATGGGTAATATTTCGTACATTTAACCTTTTCCGATATCTCTTCTCGTTCTCGAAATATTCCACACAATCTCGTTTTGACCCCATGTTTATGCCCCTGTTTGACCCTTTCAATGCGGTTGTTGGCCGATATAAAAAAAATACGTGTTGCTTCTTTTTCGATGTTCTCTATGTGTGTGCAATCTTATCACAATCGGCGTGTTACACCTGGGTATCCTTCCTTGTAAGATAAAATAAATACTTGTACCCAATATGTAATTTAGTTGAGGTACTGAAATTTTAGGTTCAACACTAAGCGAAACAAAAAATAGGATAAAATAGGCTTTGCCATTTATTTTTATATATTTTCTGGTATTTTCCCCATTCCTGTGATTTACCAGAGCTTGATATTTTACATTACAAAACTTTCAACATAACTATATTTTAGTTAGATTGTTACGTTGGTATGTAATATTATAACAGTACCCTGGAAACAAGTGCTATCTTAGGCGACCAAAAAGTATTGTAGGAGGATTTTCGATGATATATTAAATATATAACATGATTTAGGATATAGACTAAATTTGCAAAGGTTCATGAATTTCGAAGTGCGACATAAAATCATTATCAGTACTGTCCTGCCTAAAGCTTCAAGTTCTTCAAGGCGCTTTCAGTCCGATTTTGTACTTTGCTGTCTGTTTTAGCGTATTTTCCTTAATGCTATCAAGAAAAATCAGTCTTCTACCTCTTCCTCTCTGCCCTTCATACCATGAATTGTATTCGTTAATAGTTCCAGCATTTCCTTTTTCTCTTCTTCATTCCCTCAACTATTGGAAGACACTTACTTTCGTCATTATGTATCTTTTATGTAAGCTGATCTTTTCTGTTCGTCTCTTTCTCCACATTTCGAAAGCTTCTGAATTTGTTTTTTCCGTAGATTACACGTTTCGGTTCCTATATTCTGTACAAAATCTTTAATTAATAATTTCCTGACTACTTTATTTACCGATCAATCACAATATTCTTCTTCTTTGCGAATATCTCTTTCACAATTACTGTTCATGCGTTTATTCCATTTTTCATACTTCATATTGAAACAGGACCAACCTTTTTATTGCAACTCCCCAAGCAACAGTGACGGAAGTCAGACCGTGTGTTCCAGGAAACGACAACCAAGGACACTAACCTTGCCACGACCCCGGCTGGGTGACATAACCTCCGACCCAGTGTTCTGTTACAATAAGAAAGACCTGCCTCCACAGGGAAGGGCCAAAGAAAAGACAAAAAGGAATGAAATTATCGGACTAAGCAAAACTCCATAAACCTCAACGAAATGCCAAGTGAGTGAAGGCAGGTCAGAGTCAGAGCACTTCGGGCTTACTTTCGTACATCATATCGCATCAACGAATAGCATGCATGTCAATAGGGCAGAGGAAAGAAAGAGAAAATAATATCAAAATAAAACGAAAAAGTCAATGACAAAAGCCAGTAAGAAAAGCGAAAAGGGGAGCGGGTGCACGGAGGTGATTTGGATCCGGTCGACTTTTTTCTCTTTAAAAAACTCAAATTTCCACTTCGAGGCACCCGTTTTCGGTCGATAGAAGACATCAAAGAGAATTCGAGGCGAGTACTGAAGTCGATTCCGGAAAATGCGTTTCAAAAATGTTTTGATGATTGGATCATTCGTTGGCATAAGTGTATTATTTCGGAAGGGGCCAACTTTTAAGGCGATACAATAAATTTGGATGAATAATGCATATGTTGTGTTTTATTGACCAATTCCCGGTACTTTCTTGACAGAATGTAAGTTGAGTGATTTTCAAAATCAAGAATATCTCAGAGATCACAAACTTGTTAAGAATATTGAATAAATTTCTAATTACAGGAAGACGAAATTACATCAATATGCTCGTAGGCACTCTGTCAAAACATTCGTAAGCTATATACAAGTATTTCTTCGAGATAGAATTTTATCATGTACTGCTGCTATAACAAAAAACATACATATGCGAAAGTGAGATTTTTATATTGTATGAGCAGTAGACATTATTGTCACAAAGTCAAATTAAACTTGTATTTTTTAATAATTTCTTTACCACAAGATTAGGCTACGCTAGGTCCGTAATGACAATGTCGAGTACATGGAAGATTACGGCAAATCAGAAAAGAAGGGGCGGGGGACAAGGAAACTAAATTTCTCCACCGCAAAAAAATATATCAAGATTCAACGCAATGAAAGCTGTGACGTAGAGAAATTGCATTATCAATAAAATCAGACGATTTCTGATTCGGAACCAAACTTTCGAGTTATGAATTTTCGTTCAAAATATTTCACTACCTCATTCCAACGTTATACCAACATAGCTGTGAAGCGGAAGTTACAGGGGAGCGTGTAATCTACATGATGATGAGTACATGGACGATGCCCTGGTTACTGCCTTAAGCTACCATCGTAATATTCACTACACCGGAATGAAGCATATGTATTAATTTAGAATAAAACAAAATTTTCGAGATTAATGTCCAAAAAGAAAGATCACTAAATTTAGAACATTTATTTTACTGAATGGCAGTTCACCAAATTTGATTTCCACTTCATAAATTCAAAATAAAATTTCGGTTTGCAGCTTTCATTGGTAATCCAGGCATCCAACGAGAATTCCGATACAGTACACCGAAACCGAACCAGACATCATATACCTGCTGTATCCAAGGGTTTGGAATACTTTGCAGCCACTTCCTCAAGATTTTGGCAGTTACTGCAACTGACGATAATATGGGCTGATGCTTTACTTAAATTTAATATTAACTTCGCAGCCCAACTTCCTTAGCTGGGTCCGCTACGTTTCGGCGCCTTCGTTTCGACGCCACCATTTTGGCGCAGGCTACGTTTTGGCGATACCGTTTCGGCGCCAGTTCAGTTCGACGCCAAAGTGAGAAAAACGAAAATTATTAACATACCTTATGATATAGTGATGTACTTTTTACTTTTACTGTCCTCTGACGACAATTGATAATCAATGAAGTACTTAAAACATTATTTCTTGTACTCTGCTTCTAACTGCTTCTGACAAAGTTTTGAAGCATTATTTAAGTTGTCATGGTTTGAGATAAAGATGCTTAAGGGCGACAAGAGGACAGGATGTTTCTCTCGTGTACAAGGGTGCTAATGAGATGTAGGTTGCATTTGTAATATAAATAGAGAAATTAGTTAAAATGGTAGTTCAACCTCGACTTCGTCGTCGGACATGAACCTCGACCTCGAACCTTGCCGTTTGAGATGACGTTCGTATCTGTGTTTTCTTTATATAAAAATGTGTTCCAAAGGTATGCAGAATGCATTGTAATTAAATATGAAACTTTTCTTGAAATATAAAATAATAAATTACGAAATTGCGCCATTACGAAATTACGAGTAGCGCCCCTGAATCCTGCTCCTCCCTAGTTACGTCCCTGTTATAGCTCAACCTGTTTATGTTGTAAATAAATAAATAAATTCATTTTCCGCCAAAATAACACTTCATAATTAAAATAATTGAAAAAAATATGTTTTTCAAGTACTTGCTAAAGTATAAACGTCTCGTTACAATTCTTCCATGAACATAGTCTCTGGATCTGTTCTTCTGTTGCATCTTATGGACAAAGTTTTTAATACAATAGTTTCCCTGGTGTGATTCTTTGGTAAAGCTCTGGCACCGAAACATTACTGCGCCGAAACGGAGGCGCCAAAACGGCGGCGTCCAACCGGTAGCGCCGAAACGGAGGCGTCGAACTGAGCGGGTCCGTCCTTAGCTACCTATTTTGCGTATCATGGCGCAGGTACTACTATATCCCTATAGCAGTCAAAATCACAATCCAAAACAAGGGGAGTGGGAACCGACGATAAAGAAAAAATAGCTAGATGTTATATCTGCACTGAAGAAAGTTCTAGCAGACGATAGCCTAAAAGAAGCGGATACAAAACTTTCCAAGAATCAAAAGATGAAAAGGAAAAACGAGATAGATAAAGGAGAAAAAACGATGAAAAATACTTTCGCACCATAAAGCTAAAAAAACGTAAAAGATGACTGGATGAGTCACTATCTATCTATCTGTTCCTATCTCTTGAGTCGGTACATATGCACTAGAAAGCACAGAAACATCACCCAAAAGAACAATGTATTCATACGCGAGAAGTAAAGAAACAAATGACGATCAAAAACGAAAACGAAAACAAACGACCTTCGATAAGACATGGATACGAACTTTAGAGGAAAAGTGGAGTGACTGAAAGGCTGGCAAAAATGATGCAGGCAGCGTTTCAATATCATCACTTATAATACTTCCAAGGTATTTGCAGTTACATACTTCCTCTATATTTTATCTTCCAATTTTCATGCTGGCTATTATTTTGTTTGTTCCAATTACTTCACTTTCTTCACATCTCTTTTTTATTTCATATTCCTCAACTGCTTTATCCTAGCTGTTTTAGCATTTTGTTAAGTGATTTTTCATTCTCTGTAACAAGAACCATTTAATCTTCAAATGCAATACGTTTAATAGTTCCTTCTTCGACTGTAACTCTTCCTTCCTTATTCAAGCATATCTTTTAAGTCTCTTTTGGGTATATACTGTACAGTCAACGCCAAAAGTTTATACCCTGTCGTAAAATTTCTTCTCCGTTTAACTTTGGAATGAGTAGACTCATTTCGCTAAGTTTTCTGTAACTTACAGAAAATCACATTCTCTTTTAAGTTACAGGAAACCGTACCTAAATCGGTCAATCCGTTCCAAAGTTATTTGGAGAAAATTTTTTACGATTGTGTACAAACTTTTGGCACCGACTGCACATATAACAATATTGTAGGAATTACATAAAGTAATACCACAGAAACCATATAGAGAGGTGACTTCCATTCCTGAATATATACGCATTTCTCTTTGGCTTCGAAGAAGTTTCTTTCCTCTGCGGTAGATATCTCAGAGGCAATAGCTTATTTTCATTAACATTCTGATAAATTAAAACTTCTGATTGGTTCATACTATAATATTTCAGCTAATAAAAAATGCTGAACCTATCATAGAATTCAGTTTATCAGGATTTTTAAGGAAATAAGCTAGTTAGCTCAGAGACATCTACTGGTGAGGCAGAAAGCTTTACGAAAACTGCAGTTTAACGATGTAGATCACCCCCGCCATCTTGGTACGCACTTTCCATTGATTTACATGGGAATTGTTTTACTCGTCTTACATTTCTCAGGAGCGTAATTTTTAACTTCTGTTTTCGCCTAGTTTCTCGTCATATCATCTTTGACTCATGCTTTTTTTTTTTATAGAAATGCAATATTTTACACACGAACAGTATAATTTATCCTTGACATATTGTGATTTATATAGTAAACTATTAATAATACATTATACTTATAAATTTGAAGAAACTTCACAAATCAAAACTCTACAAGAGTCAAAAAATCCACCAAGGCAAATTTCGAGAAAGAGGAACTTGAATATTCTACTTCTGAAAGGCATAAAATGAGTACAACAGTTCCCATGCAAATCAATGGAGAGGTCATACCAAGATTGCGGGGGTGATCTACATCGTTAAGAGAAGTACTAAAGCAGAATCATAACGAAAAGTGTACAAGCTTCAGAAAGTAATCCTAAAAGTAGCAATAGCAATATACCAAAAATAAAAAATAAAAATAAATAAAAAATATTAAAAAAATAAGGCAAATTAATGCGGAGCAGAGTAAGCAAAACATTGTCGTGCTTAAGCTATATTTTTAAGTATGCTTTACTTTGCTTCACTCTCCTTAGGGTGAGCAACAGAATTTAATTGTATGTGCTTAGCATACTTCGCTCCAACGTCCTTTCTTGGTGTACGTCCCCCTCAAAAAAATACAGAAAAAATATGCCAACTTAGGAATTTTATTGGGTCCCTGTCAGTTGTTTTGTATATACGACTACACTGCTTGCCATTCAAAATTCAACACTAAGGAGAGAAGATAGCAGCTCCAAATTTGGCAGATAGATACAATAAGGTACAAGTAGCAAACGATTAAACTTACCGTTCTGTGTGATCCGTGACAACGTGGTGAGAGCAGAACTACCGAAGGTCAGTAGTTTATGGACCCACCATGGGCATTCTGAATCGTTGCATCACGGTGATACAGGATGAGCCCTTGGATATCATCCTGGGGTATGACAAGTCATGCGTTTTCGACACGATGCCACAGATCATCAACTGGAGCTGGGGGAGGTCGCTGCCAAGAGAGGTGTTGTGCAATCATGTACCAGACGTGTTCAATCGGCGAGCGATCAGGTGAACATGCTTGCCAAGGAAGCAGGGGAACATTATGTCAAGCCAGAAAGGCTATCATATCACGTGTCACATGCGGTTGCGCGTTATCCTGCTGGAATATGATCCCAGCGGAGTCAGATGTCCGCAATCCATAGGAGACACGAATAGGCAGGGAATCCAATGGCACTCCACATCATAATACCCAGTGCCGGACCGACTAGGTGATGCAAGTGCAGGCGTCGTCCAGCCTAACGCCAGGGTACTGCCAGATACGGATGCGGCCATCATGATGCTTTAGACAGAAGAGGGATTCGTCTGAAAAGCGGATATCCTGCCATTCGGCTATCCATGCGCGACACCATTGTAATTGCTCATACCTATGCAGTGCAGTCAGCGGAAGTCGAAGCAATGGGCGCCGTGGTAATATGACCCGCTTTGCCAGACGACGTAAACTGCTCTTGGGGACACTGGGCGCTGTGCAACATACGCCAGTGAGTGCGCCAGTGTTCGGGATATGACTGTTCGATACGGACAAACCATCGATCCTGTTGGCCCATTGTATGGCACGGTCGTTGGGATCCAGCATGTTGTTGCGTAGTGCCTTCGTGGATCAAATAAGTCCATATGCGCTGCACTGTGGACGCAGTCCATTCAATACGGGCACCAATGTCGCGGAAGGATAAAGCGAAGTCGCGATATGCCACAATTCATCCCTGATCAAAGATAGAAACCTGGTGACAGGGCTGCCGCATTCGACGACCGACGATCGACTTCTTTCCATGTTTATCTATTCTGCAAATTTTGCATTAATCCGATATCTTTCTTGGTGTTGCATTTATAATGGCGAGCAGTGTATATAAAGCAACATATGTGGAAGTAATCATTTTCTATTCAAATAAAAGAGGTTAATAATCTCAGAGCATTTCGTGGTTTTCTTCAATCTTTAATATACACTGGTCTCCCTGCTCACTGCACTCTCACTTAAAGTACGCGCAGTCAAGTAGGGGTGATACGCACACTGAAAATATATACGCGCACCGAGACAGTTAGCGAGATCACAGGAGAGATTCTTTCCTCCTGGTATCATAGGATCTCACGTTTATGTTTTGTCAGTTTCGTATATCAAAGTGACAACATGATTTTTTTTCAACATATTAGAAATGAATCTTCCGTGAAAGTATGCAATTTATGTTCGTAATGGATCTCAAAGGCCCCCTTTCGTCCTTGTAGCTCGGAGCGCATTATCACAGAAACTATCTTTTTTTTCAGGAAAGGAGAAACATTTGGTTGCTTTCTCGCACAGCAACTTTTCCAAACGACCTGTGCTCTACAGATATTCCTCAAAGTATCACTTACTTAGTATACTGAGAGAAATTTACTGTTTTAATAAACAGACTTACGCAACGTTTACAGGAGTTTGAAAAAAACTGACATCTCAATTACATCCCGTCTTTATTCCATCACGTGTAATGGGTTTTCTGTATGCATGCTTTTGCAGTAACACACAATGGAATCGAATCCAGAGTACAGCTATTCTTTCAAATTGCACGGGTTCTTACCTATGCTCATCCTTATGTTAAATATCTATTTATTGATTATAATCCATTACTGTTTCAAAATATATATATAAGAAACTATTATATCCCTAGTTGGAATTCATCCATTGTCTTTATGATACTAAAGCTGTATACACTATAGCACTATACTTCATGAAAATTACATAATCAATAGTTTCCTTGGCGCTTTGTTAATGAATTCATAGTTTTTTCTTCTTGTTACTGCTTTTTAACCACATTACTTTTCACTCTTCCATATTTTTACTTACGTACTTGAAGCAGGATATTTGTTTTACTTTTATTCTTTCAATTTTGATATCGGCTTTGATTCTCTTTGTTGTTATCATAAATCGCTTTGTTTTCTTTAAAAGGGAGAAATAAATCCCTTTGTTTTATTTAGAAAGGTGTAATAAATTCCTTTGTTTTATTTAGGAAGGTGAAATAAATCCCTTTGTTTTCTTTAGAAGGGTGAAATAAATCCCTTTGTTTTATTTAGGAAGGTGAAATAAATCCC
>JAGDQP010002502.1:4794-22982 GCA_022664845.1 Lepisma saccharinum
ACCTGCGGTAATTGTTTCTATTATACTATTTATTGCTGTTGTTCCTATCTCTATTTCTGGTAGGTGCCGAAGTGGAGGTATGGCTGTTCTTATTTTGTCGCATTCAGTCTGTCAAGTTTTTCTTTGAAGTTACGCTACGAAAGAATCGATGTCTCCTAAATTAATGCCGAGGATTATACTCTCAATTTATATAAGTGAAAACATATGTCAAATAAATGAGCTCGCGTCCTGTCACAATTCTATCTACATACTGATATTTCTTATGTTCAAGATCTTGTCCGCATAATCCTTACTTAACCTCTCTCCAGCTAATCACTTGATTCTTTCAGATATTTTTTTATTTCTTGGCAGCAATATTTTCAGAAAAACTTGATACGAAATCTTCTAAGGTATAAATATTTTCTCTGAACCACCACCAGCAGCTGCCCCTTCCATTGGCTCCTAGAAAATATCTGAGCTTGAGTGCTCAGCTGCGGAGATGTAACATGCTATAGTAGCTTATGTAATCTTTGAAATTAGATTTGCTGATATTTCCATCCCATCGTTTTTTTTCCCCCTATCTCAACCTTATACCTATATCCTTTATTGAAGTAGTTTTTTGCTTCTCGCAAAGTGAATGAACGGAATAACACACAGTGATCCTTCAAAGAAGTGAGACACTACATCTTGATTTAAAGAAGTTTATTTATTTAAATTTCGTAAGCTCTTTTACAGAAGTGACAAGTTTATTTATTGTTTTCCTTGGAAAAAAAAATGCCTCCTGGAAAAAAGGTTATTTCAACTAGAAAATGTATTACAGTCAGCATCAAGCATCTGTTAAATCTGTTATAAAACATTCTGACAAGCTTACCTTCAATTATTTAATATTGACTACTAGAGGAATGCGTTAGAAATAGTAGTAAAATATGAAGTTGTAACAAGGTTAGAAAATAAAATGATTTATATCACAAATATACATAAAATCAATGCATACTTAAAAAGCACTATGTATTAAATATTGTCACTGTTCAACAGCTAATAACAATAAATTGTTCACTAGCATAAAATTCTGCTATGAAAGAATCAACTTTCTAAAGTATTGGAAACTATTTCATACTTCAAAAATTCCAGATAGAGCATTTATAAATAATACTTTATCAAAATCCCTTCAAAAAGTTGGTAAACAATACTGCCTACTCTGAATTACGAAAAAAAAGAGGAAGAAAACATAGGCAATTAAATGCATTAGCTCCCAATGTAAATCTACAATTCTATTACAGAATGCTTTTCTCCAAAAACAATACTTACTTTAGTGTAAGTACTTATAGAACCTGAACCAACTGCAATACTCATGGCACTAAATACTGCCCCGAAAGCGTATTGGCAGTCTCATAACAACGAATAAAATAAAAATAAAGGTACTTATCTATCATGTACAACATTTACAATTTAAATATAAATGAATAATGAACCGTCTCTAAGAATGACAAATGTAAATATAATGGAACAAGCATTTCATTATTAATATTGTCTGGTTGTAAAAATCACAATTCGGTAGTAATAACAGTCTTTCTTTGAATAGTAGGCTTCTCCGCTTTACTCGGGGTGACATCTTCGGATACCAACCACGGTGATAGCTGACTTAGGCTAGGAGAAGAGCTGTTATGATTAGCTGCTGGACTTCTAGGCTTCACGTTGCTCCCTACGGTGGAGGAATGTGTGTCAGCTTCGGAACCTCCAACTCCAGATTCCTATATTTGAAAGTACATGAAAATGATTTTAGTTCCTTGTAATATAAAGAATAACAATAATGCAAACAAATTAATATTTATTTAGTGTGAAATATCCATCGTAACATTAATGGATGAAGAAAAATATATTTGTTTTTATTACAAGAAGATATTCCACCCAGCAATGATATGTAAGTCCAGAAGCAAAGGGATCCAAGTGGCATTGACGAATAAAGATTCTGGTTATTCTACACGGATATACTATTGCGATTCATTTCCGTTGTACAAGAATGCAAAGCACGCTGAGTGGTTGAACGAGATATTCTTTTCAATAATATTAGTGACATTTAATTACGGCAACCAGGTTCACGAAATGGCAAAGACATTTTTATTAAAGAAGGGAAAATTTGGAAACAAACACGTAACAGCGGAATAAGACTGAGCGAAGAGAGTAACTAACAAGTCTTTTCACCGACATGTCGCATGAATGATTTTATGATCATCATCATCATCATCAGAAAAAAGTGATAAATGCAACTTTGGATCCTCGGTTAACATAATGGAAATATGTTAAGACTGGGAGTTTGGTATGGTTTGATATTCTGGCAAGCTTCATTTGGTGTTTAGCTTCTGTACACATATTTTACTCAACACAACAGGTTCGTTCCACGATCTGTCACAACGATACGCACATACGTTTATCTTTTCAACAATAAGGGTAGTTAAAAAATAACGTACACCGAAGAAAAAAAAAATGATAGCTGCCGTCACGGAGACGCGAACCCGGATCTCCTAGTTTCCGATCGGGTTAATTAACCATTACACTACCACAGAACGGTCAATTTTCTGTTTAAATGGAGCATTTCTCACACCTTAGCTGACTACCTGCTATTCACTGCTGGGGTCAAAATCAAAACACTCCATTATATGCGGAGATTTTCTTTCTCACGAAGACTTTGTGTAGTGTAATTGTTGGAAAAATGTTCCTGTAACGACAGCGGAAAGTTTTTCAATAATTACCTCACATTAGGTCTTTGTGGAAAATCAAATAACAATAAGGGAAATTACTGAAATGCGCAGGAAACTGGTACACTAAGAATTGAAATGTTTGAAAATAGGAGGAAATCCATCCATAATTCAAAAATGTGTATAACATCGAGAATACATTACCGCGTATAAAATAAATATTGACCATCTAGAGCCTAGCTTCAAGGAACATTGAGTAGCTTACTATACACGAAAGTGTCATGTATATAATCGCGAGGCTGAGTTGTTCTGAATCAAATACATCATGACATCCCATGTACTGTTATAGTTTCCCGGAGTTATGGATATCTTAACGATAGCTCAACTGTAGAAAATAATCACTAAAGAGGAAAACGGTATTTCACGCGGCTAACAGAAATATGTTATATTTTCCGAACTAGATATAATAATTGCTATTTTGAAGAAATATTTTACAACAGAAAACAAAAGACTTGTGCACTGACGATTCTTTCCTAGCTGTGCTAAATTTCGGTTTATTTAACCCAATCAAGAAAATTCGTAAAAGTAAAAGATATGGAAACATTAAGGACATCAAGCGTACTTACAAAATGTTTGTCCGAGCGGTCTTATAGATTTCTCCAAGTATGCAGCTAGTGTGGAGGGGGCACAAATAACTGCAATAGTGTAAATTAATATACGCATTAGAAGTATGCTGAACGCACGTAGAACGATATTTTCTACGTGTTTTCTTAAGTTGCAATTCGTGCACAGTCTTTACTATGAGCACGCACGTATTTACAACGCCTTTTAAGAGTTCGGTTGCTGTACTGAAATTGAGGTCGAGAAAATGGATTGAAAGTTGAAAGACGCAATGGACAGCACGTACAACTCACTGTGTTGTAAACGTATATCTATCAAGCTGTTTGTTATAAGAACAAAAAGGACAGTGAAAATATAAAACCCTGGAAACAATTTACGAGCAACATTTAAAAAAAAGTCTTAAACGTTTCTGCTTAATCTGAAGCAAACAAACATGATACGCACAATTTCAAACGGTACTACTTTAACTAGACAAATATACAGTAAACGGATGTTTAAAACAAACAATGCGGAGGCATAACTAAAAATATTGAGTCTTTCAACACAGTAATTAGCACTACAAGCTATGCTGACGCACGCCATGTTATCCGACTTATATATTAAAATATAAATTATATTCAATGCTAAGCACTATGTGACATAAGTAATATTTTGAATCAGCGTTACTTCTATCACTTTATGTCGAAAATACAGTCTGTACCACAAAGGAATAACCAATTTTAAATTATTATATCTTTTGACCCAAAACTAATATCACCATTCTACTTTTTGCAGGTAGTGGGGAACACCCTCAATTTGAATATATTTATGACCTTTTAGGCACCTCAGGCTCAGACTTGGATAGGGTTTGGGAGTCGGCCAGGGTCTAGTTTCCAGGTACCATCCAGGCATTTGCCTGGTGTGACAGGAAAAACCTCAATCAGGATAGGCGGCCGCTGCGATCGTTTCCAGAACTTTCCGATTTATAAGCCAACGCTCTACCAACTGAGTTACCGCCACTCTGTGGGAACACTCTCAAGTTCGTGTAACAAACCGAATAAGCGAATATGTGGAACTGAAAGCTCACATTACTCACTGCAATACGAACGTGATAGCTAGAAATTAGATCTATGGTATGGCACAATGATCGACCGTGTTATTGGACGCTTCTTTTTTAACAAAGAAACTGTAATTGTTTACAATTACCTTAACATGCTTGAGCTGACGTGTGTCCGCAGATAGATAAAACTGAAAGACTATTTTCCGACTAGCTGGAAAGCTATCTCATTAGGCTTTGAATGTGAGGCGTTCTCTTATTTTATTAAGTTCTCTAATCAGCAGATCACGCGTAGTGGTTATATTGCACAGCCACCACGTTCGCTTGATATAACTCCGGGTTTTTGTTTATAATGGGGTATTCACACGGGTAGACTTACACCACCCCTGTTACAGACATTACATACTTAAGGAAAAAAGATTACAGAAGCAATTCATAAAGTTAATATTGACATTCAAGAACAAACACGGTTGGAATTTACCGTTTATACATTGCACAGAACCAATGCTGAACAAATGGTACAAATGTTGAATGTATGTAAAAACTTGAGTATGTCTTTTAAATAAAACAAGTTATACCTTTCTGGGACACTCTGTATTAATATACATTAAATTACACTATACGCAATCCATTATTTTTCCCTCGTCACTACACATATACAAAATATATTACGACATTCAAGTCGTCTTGCTGTGTGCACCAATCACTTACCGCACACACACATACAAGGAAAATGATAAATTCATGATTAACCAACATATAAGCCACACAAAAAGAAGCTGGATTAAAGTTTATTTCAATATTTGAGATCACGCCATTAAAAAATAATAGTAAAGTAGCAGCTACTTGAGGGATGCCTTCAGTGTAGTGGCTAGAGTGACGGACTACAGATCACAATGTTTCAGGTTCGAATTCTGCCGCTGCTGACAATAGCAGAATTTACGAACTATAGCTGAAGGTGAGACAAAAAGGTCTCTTTGGAAACTTGGTAGGAGTTTTAAACATAATCATAACTAATAGTGATTTTATATATAATTCTGTCAATAACCTTCTATCAAGAAGTATTTCTATTCCCGCCCAATTGTTCAACCGAGATAACCAGGATCTCTAAGACCGGGTAAAGTTATTAATACATAAATAATTTTATTAAGGACCATTACATCTACTACACAAACCCGCTATACATCTCTCTACGACATATCCGATGATTAAACTTCATACTGAAACCTAAAACAATATTCAAACTTTCTAGAAATTTAATATCTGATCATGTCTTGATTACATGCATCTCTGTACAAATATACAATTTCGTATTAGAAAATACAATATGTGCCTGAAGATACTACGCTTGAGTAATGATTAAAATACATAAACAAATAAAACATCAGGAACGTTAATATGCACAGAAGACTTGGTAGCCCGACTAGTGAGGAAACGGACCCCTCTCTCCCGATATCAGTCTATCTTCTCTACCCAGCCACTTCTGACATGCCCCGATTCCTTACATAGTATTTGTGCTCGGTGCTCAGCTAAACCATATTCTTACTATGATTTTTGTCGTAAGGCCTCTCGTTGTACAATATTGAACACAATTAAAACTGTATACACGAACGTTTTCGCAACTCTTATGTTCGTTACCTGAGCTAACCAAACGTACTCTAGTGTATCAAATGAAGAAGCAATAACAGCAACTCGAGTTAAGTTTAAAAAAGCGAGATAAATTATACTAATAATTTCCGAATTATTACAAAGATGCTTTTTAAACAATGGCATATTAAGTAACTATTAACAGTATAGCGAATGATGAGCTTTACTTGACCATGATGTATGAATGTATAAGCTTTATTCTGTCTCATAAAGTTCTTCTTCACCATGTAGAAAAAATTTACCAGTAATTATTCAATCATCAACATTCTATATAACGTTTTTAACATTATGCCTCTTGTAAACATATCCCGTATTTATGCGCGTAGTTGCGCATTATGATTTTGGTGTTATTTTCGAGGGAAAAGAAGTGAAATGAAGAAAATAAAATGGCGTGTACATTTTGTAATTGTTCGTAATACGACGCAACTGACTAAAGCTGTAACGAAAGTACGGGGAAAGTTTGACAAAACGGGGCAGGTCACAAGCAAATATACTGATGGGGGCAGAAAAGGTTAATTCTTCGTCCGTTATGATTATAATGTAAAGTACGTGCGCATGCAAATTTTCGCCATTCGAACGCAGCTGCTTTGGGAGATATCGACGATATAAAAATGGGCCAAATTCTGTCCTTGTTAAGTGGTCAACAAGTGTGGAAATACCCTTATTTTCTTAAATTGCTGAATGAAATCGGAAACCAAATACACAGTACACAGTAATAGGTACTGAGTGAAAGACGTTACCTGTTGGACGGTATGTTCATGGCCGCCATCTTGAATGGGAAATTTTATGGAAAATACGTTTCTGAAGTCAGTTTTGCTGTAAATGTATTTTTGTGAAAGATGAGGGTGTGTGGCACTAGCATGAGGTAATGATACAATAGGCTGAAAACACCCATTTTGTTTTAAAATAACGAAGGGATTGAAACCCAAATGCATACAAATTGTTGCGGTGTATAGTCCCAATCGATATCGAAATGGATTGTAATCATTTGGGTTTCATTTCTTCAGTACTTCAAAACGAAATGGGTGTTTTCAGCCAATTGCATTATTACCTGCATAGAAGTGGTGGCATATACCCTTATCTCTCACAATAATAAATTTACGGCAAAACTGACTTTAGAAACGAATTTCTCTTAAAATTCTAGCACAGAATGATGTATTACACGATCCCCTTCACATTTAAGAAAATCAATCGAGGTTCAGTATGGCGGCCATGAAAAACATACCCTCCAACTGGCAGCGCATTCTTTCAGTACCCATTACTGTGTATTTGCCTTCCATTTCTATCAACAATTTAAAAGAATAAGGGCATTTCTATTTGACGACTCTCCACAGACAAGAGTGTGACTTTCGTGTCTCCCAAAGGAATTGTACTCGAGTGGCGAAAATTTGCATGAGCACGTACGTTCTTCGACATTCCAATCATGATGGAAGAAAAAAGTATATAATTTTTTTCTGCCCCATCAGTATATTTGTTTGTTATACTGATCTTGCCATCAACTAGGTAGCAGTTGAATTATTTACTGGATGCATCCCAGAGGCAGTTTCGTCAGTTTGAGTGGTAATTTCATGAATACGTGCCTTTGAGTGGAGTTTGTTTAAAAAATTTAGGATTTTTTTTTTCTAGGCGTTCGATTCATTTCAAGATCGAGTCTGAGCACTCGTTAAACCTGAACTACAAAATGTAAGAAACCCATCTTATTTTAATCATTTAGGTGTAATATCGTGGTAGTTTATTTGACTTTGCACAACTTGCTGAGAAGGGCCATCTTAAAATTTGGGCAGTTGGACAAAATGGGGCTCGCTATTTGTATCGAGATTCCTTAAAACTTTTATACAACGATAGAAAGATCCATTGTTTTGAAAATGTTCAAACCTGTTTTGCAATTTTTGTGTAACTTATCAAAGCAGAAATTACATTATTCATCTATCTTTCACAGTGGTTTGTTCATTCAAATCTTATTTTCTATATTAATATACTGTTTCCATAGCTTCTAAACTCATAAACCGAGTTTTAATATTTCCTGGTGTGATGAAATTTATATTGACTTAAATGACTACTCCATTTTATCATACCGGTTGGAGAAAATAAGGAAAACTTACTTTTTTTTTTAAATGTAATTTCAAGCAGAAACGAAAACAGCACTGAATCCCCATGTAGATAAAGGATAGAAATTTCATTGGAGCTAAAAAGCACTCTGGTTATTTGTTTACTACATATACACACTACAGTCAAGCTGCCTCGTTTTGTCCAATTTCCCTTACTCATGTCGGGCATACTGAGGCTACAGCTACCACTGCTCAAATCATCAACCATCTTCCACTCATAGCGTACGATCTTTTGAATTTAATGTTGAACGTGTTTACTACAAGCACTGATTACTTTCAATTAAATTACTAAATATTACTGAAGCATCGAAATGAGATTCAGACCGCATCATCGCTTAGATCATCTTCCACTGATTTACGACATGAACAATAGCATAAAATGTCCATAATAATAACAGTAAGTATACCTGTAATGTATTTAATGAAGGAATGAGAAAATATCTTGTAGCTAAAAAGCAGAAGTACTTAAAAGTACAAATTACACTACTATGATTGGAACTTGCTCTACATAAACTGCTTACCAAAATATTATAACACAATTATGATTTTTAGTTACATGCATTCTGACCCAGTAAATAAATAAATACGAAACTAATAATTATATAAACGAAATAGTTCATGCAGACAAGCGGGATATCCAAGGAAGTTTTATCATGTAAATACTAACCGACAAAAATACAATTAATCTACACTGTAATAAAATTAATTATTTTTTTTCCGCATGTTTAGAAAGCAGTTTAGCGATTAAGTTGCTTTAATTAAAAATAATTTAAGTTTCTACCAAGATAATATTAAAAACAACTATACTAATCCTTGCATGCGTACTAAAACCCACGTACATGCATATTCCTGTATTAAGAAGCCTTTCACTTACTCTAGATACATTCATCTGCCCTTGGGATAAAACTCCCTCCACCGTTGGGGACTTCTCCACAGCTTTAGGGAACTGTTTCTGTGTAGGAGATGAAGATTCGGAAGATACGCTGCTTGTTGGTGTGATGGTGTCATTAAAGGCTTCGGGCTTTGTAGATTTGTCTTTGATTGAGGAAATGCCATTAGTAAGTGTGTCTTTCTGTGTGAACGGATTCGTACTATCAGCTGTCACAAAAGGATTTGATTTTTCAGGAAATTCAGTATGAAAAGGATTGGTTGTCTTTTCTTCTCTTGGCAGAGTTGAAGGCCTTGTATTAAAAGGATTGAATGGATTGAAATTACTTGGAGACTCTGTAGTTTCTACCGAAGATGTAATAGACTCTGGCGAACTGGTTCTGGGATGTGCATCTAACAGCACTGGATTAGGCGATAGAATGTGTGATTTTGATTCGGAGGGTAAAATCACCCTTTCTAACCGTCCTCGGTCATTCCATGAGAAGTGGGTGACTGTAACTGGAGTGTTCGGATTAAATTGTATGGATTGATCGGTCGCTTCTGCTCCTTGCCCAGCACATTCAGCAGCCACACCTGGCATAATAGGTGACATGCCTCCTGGTTTTGTAGCATTAGCACCCCCTAATGACAGGGTGAGTTTGTCACCTCCCTGCACCACCCAAACAAAACAAGCATTAGTACAAAAAATACATAAAAGCGCAAAAGAAAACAAAAAAAAATATAGTAGTAAGTAGGCTAGCTACTCTAATCATCAACACATTAAAAAATATCTTCAAAATAAAAACTCAAAAAAAAAAAAAAAAAAGATACATTATTTTCAAAAAACAAAGTAGACGAAAGCAAATACAAAACGAAAGGTTTACAAAATCATTTTTCAGGAAAACAAAATCCTCGAAATTACGAACTGACTCCGACATTAAACACACAATTAAAACACTATCTACCATTCTGCAAGCGATACTGATATAATAAGCACGAAACATTTCTTTTGACAAATACAGAAACAGATTAACAGAGTAATGTACATTTCAACCACATGAAAAAAAAAAAAAAAAAAAACTGTGATTGATAATGGCGACAAATCCTTTACAAATATATATATAAAATTGCGACGTGGTGACGAAATTATTACCCAAGGAACAGCTAAGTAATTCTTATCTCGTATTGAAAGTAAAATCAGAAAAAAAAACCTGTTATATCTACAAAGAATAATATTTGTATTTTAAGTATTATAGCGTAAGTCCAGCATCATATGATTAATGTATATGTTTTTGCAATTATAAGTTATAAGAGTGCGAAATCGCAACAGAAAAAAAAAAAGTGCTACTGAAGCGAACAGGTTGTGGAAAAATTTTCTCTCTATTAAAGGCTATTAAAGGCTCGTGCTGTGAAAACTATTCGTGAAACTGAACTGTGTCCTCTCTTTGACTTCGCTTTCCTACGACCTCAATTATTAGATAACTTGCTAAGACATTACGACAGGGCACGACGATTGTTTTCTAAGTTTAGGAGCCAATCTCCAAACTTAGGAGTCAGACTCCTTATGTTTTCGCAGAGTAAATTATTAAAAATTCAGTGGGCGCCATGACAACCTGACGCCCGAGATCTGTCGACCCCTGCATTACGATCTATAAACATATACATTAACCCTATGATGCACCCTGTACATTTTTTTAATTTGAATCAGTAACAACCTGAACCAAACAGGCAGCAGAAATAAACATACACATGCTAACACACACACACACATATATATATATATGTATATATACACTCATACATATATACAGTTCCACTGGCAGAATACAGTGCCTCAAGAAGAATTCACAAAAAAAGTAAAGCAAACACAAAGCAAGTTGTGAGAAATTGGAAATCAAGTAAACACATACACGAAACAAGTACAACGAACTAAAAATGCCACTCAGGAACATAGCGAGAGTATTACTATCCCACTGAATGCCAACTTTTCCTTGTAGTACAACTTCCTCTTTTTTTTTGAATAAGAGATCACAAGGCACACATAGAATACAAAAAAGTAACAAAGAATTAGAGCTGTTCTACTATTGCGTACAGTGCACGAATGCTGTATGTGATCAAAATCCGACTGAGGGTAATGGAAAATTAACCAAAAACTCACCACTGATACAAAAGTTGCGCTCATTGTGTCTAATGGTTCTTTTCCTGGATCTAATTGATTCTTACACATCTGATTTTTGTTTCGTGGGAAGGTATCACTGAAACGAAACATGTACAAGCTTGAGAATCATAATTTCATGGAACAAACAACCTATTTTCTGAACATTACGGGGACTCAACGTCTAATCTCAGTAAAGAACTTGGGGGAGCATACAAAGATAATAAGAATGTAACATTTCGTTCATGGTGAGTAATATTCTTGATCTGTTTACTTCTAAAAATACTCTGTTCTAAATTTAACAATTAAAAAAAAAAAAAAAAAGCTTTTGCGCATATGCTATTAATGTTTTCTGCGGGGAAATTAATGTTGGACAACTATCATTTACATTTGTGCCCTTAAAAGCTGAAACCTGTGAAGCGAGTCTCAAATAGTTTAAATCTAACGATCTTCAAAACCGTTTATCACGTTATTTACTTATTTACCTATCACGTAAGGAGTTAGAAAATAATCTACCCTCCTGAATGCACGGTAAACTTTCTTTAGGATATATTTGGTGATGAATACATTAACATAAGAAACGTTTAGAAATACTAATATTATAGTTGAAAATTGTAGCAGTAGAATGTTCCTATTCCTCGCATATAGTAAAAGCAAGAAAAGATTTGAAATGAAGAATAGGATATTGGAGTAAATGGTACTAAACTACGAAAAGAAAATACTACTACTTCCCTGCTACATTTTGAAGTGAAACAGAAAGAGATATGCATTTAATAGAATATTTTACAATGATCTTTACGCCTAAACGATATTATATACAAATATACAGAACAAGTCTAAACACTAATACTTTGACTGACTGTTTACAAAAGAACAGACATCTTCCACAGCGGATTGGTTGCTTACGACTACTAGTTGCTTGAATCAGAAACCTTAAATTAATTTTGAATTTTATTTATGGCCTTTAGGCATCTAAGGCTCATGCCGGGATAGGGGAGGGGACAGGATTCGGGAAGGTGTGCCAAGGTCTATGTTGAAGGTGCAATCCCGACATTTGCCTGGTGTGACTGAGGAAAAAATCTGGAAAAAACTAAGTCAGGATGGTCGGCCACTGGCATCGAACTCACGACCTCCCGAATACTACGCCAATGCTCTACCACTGAGCTACGGCGGCTCGGTGAAACCTTAAGTGAAAATTAAATACATTCACATGTGGACAGCATTAATATCTTGACGAGAGAGGAGTTAATATACGGTCCGCGTTTTCAGCTAAAGTCTGTTATAAGAAATTCATTAAAAACTAGCCAGTCCCTTCATTTTATCACTAAAAAATACCAAACTAAAAACATCGAGGATCACTTTCGCGATGCGAGTCGGGTCGAAGTATCAGAAGGAATAAATCTAAGACCTAAAGGGACCAGAAAGAGATAAGTACTGCTTTCGTGTACAGTCGTAAACATCAAAATCATCAACTTATAATAAACCCAATGATTTACTTTCTTGACTCTATTCTAGTTATTGCAATCTGTGGACACTCTTCATATTGTTCCTGAAGTTATTGTATTTTAATCCTACATCATTCCTTTCTTTTGCACCCTCTGCTTCACACCACGCTCGTGTCATACAATATGAAAAAGAATACCCACCCATGCGAAACAGGTTCCAGCATGAAACATTTCTTGATATTCTAAACACTTTCCATTACATTTTATATTTTTATTATTTTTCTTTACTTCAGAACTTTCTGGAAACGTTTTACTATATACATTTTCATATCACGTTGCATTCCGTTCAGCACGTGAAAGTCGTTGAACTATTTATTAAACATTTCGTCAGGCAATCCTTACAGACTTTCACTTTGGGTATAAGATCCACATGTCAGTGAAAATACCTGTACATAATATTCTGAGTCTCAAATATGCTCAAGAGATAAAACTGACTTGCTGCGATAGATATTTATCACTATTAAAATGTCTAAACCCTTAGAACATTGTAACCAAAATTCACTGAAATTTCACTGACAGTCTATTACAACATATATTTTATAAAGTCTGATGCTAGTAAAGGTAGAACTTTTGCCTTCGTATGTAATTACAGCTGACTTTCAGGTATTCAAGCGAAGAGTAAAGTAACGTTTTATAAACAAATTCTAATTTATAAAACTTCACACTACGTAAAAACATGTTCCTATCTAAAATACTAAAAAGAATTTCAACTCTTACGACACAAATGTAATTATTCCCTACGGAAAAGTGTAGCGAAGATCTGAACATAGAATTTGTTGACCTTTAAATCAACAGCCTCAACACTACATTTTTTTTTAAAAAAGTCGCTGCGCTGACAATGAGGCAGTAATAAGTAACAGTACACAGATTAGAATTACAAGTTTCTTCAAGTATCTGCTGGAAGCAAATATCTGCAAATTACCGATATGCATTTGTTGAAAAATGAATACAATTCACCTTAAGGATAATCTAAAGCAACGATCTCCAACAAAAGACGGTAGCACTACCTCCGTATATATCTAGTGTATTTTCACTGTTACACAAAATTTCATTGCTGCTCCTACAAATTCACGGCAGAAAGTTCATAACCTTTTTCTTTCTTTCTTTCTTGAAGTGGGTACTAAGATGCCACTGTAGAAGAAAATCTTTTCTCTTGTGTATCTTCTTCACCCGTCTTATCTCACTAGTATGTTATGGACATTTTGCATGGCCCAATTCAATTGTATCATTGGGATTTAATAGTTTTGATAATGTGCCTTCATTAATCGCTTGAAACTTTTATGAATTGTAATTGGAAAAAGGAGGAGTCACTTATATTTTCTCATATTTTCACTATAATTGTAGAGAATTTCATCCGTTGTTATTGAGGATTAGAGTCATAAGAATGATATAGTTTTGAACTACTGATTTTGTACTTAACCAATTCAAGAGTATGATCGGTGCGGATTTTGATTTTCTTTTTTGATCATTGTTCAGAGAGCTTCATTGTTATAAGTTTCGATATTCACAACAACAATGAAGCGATTTCAACAATGATGGAAAACGAAAATAAAAAATCAGCATCGATCATGCTCTTGAATTGGTTATGAACTTTCTTTCCTGAAAGTTTGAACACTCTACGCTTGAATTTATAGGAGCAGCTGAAATTTCGTGCAACGATAAGAATACATTAAACATATACGGAGATAGTGCTGCCATCTTTTGTTGGAGATCTTTGCTTTAGATTATCCTTAACTGAGAAAATGAGAATACCAGTCCGAAAGCATATTGTAATAAAATTTTCTTTGATACCCTATCTCACGTAACAAACTTTATCCTCTATTTTCCGTTTACTCGAAACTTCTTTCCCAATTTCAGTTAGTACTACTGGTAATTATGATGTGTTCAGTAAGAATTTCAAATATTTATTTTTGCTAATAACTTGGAAAAACAATGCAATTGAAACTATTCATATATCTTGGATGCATTTGGAAGAGCAGACGTTCACAACCTCTGAATAACCAGAAGTTGCAGCTCAACTACTTTTCAAATTAATTTAACGACTAAAAAATATTATACTGTTATATTTACCACTGTGCTGAACATGTAGAATTAGAAATACAAAAACTAATTTCCACAGCCAATGATGCATATCCTATGGGTAAATCCATGCCAAGTCGTCTAGTAAAAGATTAAATCGTTGCTCGACAATTTTTAAAAATCTAATTTTTTCTGTGCAGAGCTCCTAATTATCGATGTGAAACAAAAAACAAAATGTTCTTCACATAGTAAACCACAAGACTATGTATTAGCCATTGTCATCCACGAATTATGAAATTTAGATTCGGAAAAGTAGGTCATGACGCTAAAAGTTCCGATTTTAGCAAGAATGCAAATGGTCAGGAAGTTGAACTTTTCTGGATGAAGTGTTCTGATAGAGATGTGCTCATTCACGAAGTTTCAACCCTTAGACGTGAACCACCTTCCCCTAGAAATTACTAAAAAATTAAGAAAAGTCTCAAAAAGTGCACCTTTTACAGGGAGACCTGATAAAAATATACAATTCCTCCCCATAATAGCTCCTCCCTGAACGCTAATATTATGTACCAAAAATTAGGAGTTTCAGATTTGATTATAAGTACATTTATTATTTACACGCCAAGTTATACCTACAAGCATACGTAGAACTACGGATAAACGAGAGTTTACTGTATCTACGTCATAAATCAACTGTCAGTGAATGACGCACAAAGGGGTTAATCAAAACATACAAAAAAGTTTTATCCTGTTAGTAAGTAAACAACAAATATACATGAAAGCACAGTCAGCAAGTTGCTTGTTCTAAAGTGCACAATCGTGTTCAGACATGCATCTGATGAGAATAATATTGTCAGGAAATTAGTCTGTGAACTCTTCTTGAAACAGTAGTTGAAGTAGATTTTCAGGAACTGGGTACTGCAGACAGTTATCAATCATGCATTGTGAATTGTTGAGATCGCAGGTAAACAGTTCAAGCAAATCTTTATGGTCCACATTTAACTTAGCACCGTCGAACATTAACTTCACGTTCTGGTGATATACACATACAGTGTGTTTCTCATGTACCAGCAAATACACACCACTTGCGTCTAAGTTCAGAGAATTTTGATCGCATAATTTTACAATCTGGGTTTTTATCCTTCAAGTATAAGTACAGCTATTTCAAGTTACCAAGTAGTAACTGCTTCTGAACACCATAAATTCGCACAGAAACATGGTATTTTTTTGCCAGGAAGAATCCTGCTGTTTTCCTCACTTGCATAAAAATCTACGACCTTCTTCACAGTGCCCTAATCAATATTTTTACCATTTCTTTTACATACATCTGGCAATATTCCGTGCGTTTTCGCTAGTTCCCTAGTTACGAGGGTAATTCCAAAAGTTTCCGGCCTGACTAACCTCTAAAGGCAGTAGAAATGCCAGTGCTGCTTTTCAATATAGTCAATCTTTGCTTCAATACACTTTTCACATCTTTGAATTAGCATTTGCATACCCGTGAAAAAGTAGTCTGATCGTTTATCTGCAAAATGGCTCAGAACTGTTTCTTTCACCTCAATGTCGTGCAAAGTTTTCTTCCTCTAAGACTTTTCTTCAGTTTTGAAAATAGGTAAAAATCGCTCGGTGCTAAATCTGGGCAGTAATGCGGATGAGGGATCTCCTGGAGGTTACAGTTCTTCACTATTGTCTTCGCGACAACAGCCGTATGGACTGGATCATTGTCATGCAGTAGGCGAATACTGCGATTCAGCTTGCCTCGTCTCTTTTCTTCTATGACGTCTCGGAGTTGGTGTAGAAGTGAAGAATAATAATATGTTGCATTTACGTATTTCTTTCCTTGAAGTCAATTAAGAGAATACCCTCTAATCCCAAAAAGATTGTTGCCATGATTTTCTCGGCGAACTAAGAGACCTTCGCCTTTCTCGGCGCTGCCTCGCCAAGTTTGCGCTATTCCATCGACTTCCAAAGGGAGTCATAGTAGAGAAACATTTTTTAATCCACTGTAACAATGGAATCAAAAACTTCTTTCTCATTACCATGGCATAGCTCTAAAATCTTGGGGAAACATGTCTCACGTTGCTCCTTCTGAACGGAAGAGAGAAGTCGTGGCACCTATCTTACAGTAATCTTTTTCATGGTAAATGTTTCATGAATTACAGAAAGTCGCAACCTCGCAGAGATTTCCTTTAGCTTCGGTCTTCTATCATCGAGCAATCCTCTATCGACAAGAGACCCATTTACCTTCATCATCACTGCTACTGGCCGACAAACGCGAGGTTAATCTTCAACTGACTTTCTTCCTAGCCCAATCTTTTAGGGTGAAATAGGATCGAAAGGCTTAAATTAACTTAAAAATGATTTTATTTAAAAAGGGTTTATGGGCCACAGGGGGCTACTCCGTGGTCCATGGCAACCAATTTTTTGTGCCTCAGCATATCTCTGTTAACTCTTTCGAATTGACTATGTTTGATTCAGAAGTCCGTGTGACACATTCATGACCCTTCCTTGTAAGTTTGAACACGCGGCATTCAAAATTTATATTTTGTCTGATGGAGGGACAAAATCAAGTTCATTGCTGATTTATCATCATTTTTTTTCCTTTTTCTTTTCTCTTTTACAACAAATAGTCTTGTATAGTAGCCCATAAAGCTTTTCCAGAAATCAGACCTAGTGCATAATTCTTTTCTTTTAGTAAGTATGCACTCGTAATTTCTAAGAGTCCTTTAGTTCGAATTTTTTATGGATTTTCAGAGGGTCGCAACAAGCGTAACCAAAAAGATAATGGTACTTTCGAGAAAACTTCACTCCATGGTAGTTGCATATGTTTATAATTCCACTGCTTGTTTTCAATGCCAGAAGATTCCTCTTTTCTTCACTGAAGCCACTAAGCAACTTAATGCCTCTTGATACTTGCCCATACACATACTTCAGACATTTTTCACCTAGATCACATTCTACCTTGTCACTAACTGCAATGCAATAATGATACACAGGACTGCAGGAATACAACCTTGCTCTTAAGCTGCCACGCATCTGACTGAGGCACCAGTTGAGTATTCCCATCGAATGCATTTTTTGAATTTTAATTTTAAGGCCTTGGCAACCATGGCTGAGGCCGTATGGATGATGATGAGATGAATTGATGGAATGAAGAAAGTGGGAGGAAACGGGAGCACCCCGAAAAAACTCACGCACGCGGTGTTTGTCCACCACAAAACACACATGACATGAGCACGGATCCGACGACCCCTAGCACCAGGAATGAGCGCTCTACCAACTGAGCCACCATCAATGCATGTCTGAACACGATTGTGCATGTTGGAACAAACAACCTGTTGACTGTGCTTTCATGTATACTTATTATGTTTACTTACTAACAGGATAAAACAACTTCTTGTGTTTTGATTAATCCCTTTGAGAGTCATCCTCTGTCAATTGATTTATGATGTAGATAAAGTAAACTTGTTTATTCGTAGTTCTGCATATGCTTATTTGTAGGTATAACTTTGTGTTAATAATAAATGTACTTCTAATCAAATCTGAAACTCCTAATTTTTG
>JAGDQP010002502.1:23082-45138 GCA_022664845.1 Lepisma saccharinum
GACTACTTGCCTTCTTGCAAAAATCATCTGCTAAAATCGGAACTTTTAACGTCAATGACCTACTTTTTTCAAATCTAAATTTCACCCTTTCATAATTCATGGATGACAATGGCTAATACATAGTCTTGTAGTTTACTATTTGTTGAACATTTTGGTTGTTCCACATCGATAGAACAATTAGGGGCTGAGATACTTCAGATTCGGTATCTCCTTATGACACCACAAAATGACGCTTCTTCGAAAACAAAACTGGCTGCCACTCGAAACCTACAACATGCACTTACATGGTAAAGTAACTGCACAGAAACAAAAAATAATTTTTAAAAATTGTCGAGTAATATGCATTGGACCACTTGACACGGATTTACCCTTATAAATTTTGTTCATTTATAAATATAAACACAGAATGTGATCGCCACAAACATTCAATAAGACAGATCAACAGTTTCTCAGGCACTGCACGGCTAAAAACATGTTCCTTCCGTTACGTAACATTATTTAATTGATTTTTGGACTCATCTGATAATTTCAATGCTTGTTACTGAGTCCCTTAGAGAACAGGATTGTCTAGAAGAGACAAATAGTGTACTAGATTCAACCGAACTATTAACTAAATTTTCAGAAAAACTTTTCAGTCAGCCGAAAGACATTTCTACTGGATACATTTTTCAATTTAAAGTTTAAAGTTACTTACCCATTAACCAGATTCTTGTCATTGAAGGGTCCATCAGTTACATTTGACATTTTACAATCATCTTTATTATTCAGTTCCACAACCAAAGATGGGGTCTTTTTTAATTCCTCCTCTACTTTCGCTGGAAAAAAAAGTCACAATGGAACATTCAGTTGTATGGCTGTCAACGTATTAAGAGCAGCTATTGCAAAAACAGAGTCTAGGTTTACACTGCAATCGTATACTTTACATACTTTTCTGTGAAAAGAATTAATCTGTTTTAAATTTAACAGTTTTGATCGCTTTCTACTTCAGATTTCCGCATTCTTCTGATCTGACCATAATTTTGTTAATACAGGTATTTTCACATCCTGTCATGTTACATAATTGAAGTGATTTATAAATCAATTTTCAATTATTTGTAAAAGAATATTAATTTGTTCATAAATGGAGCCTCCGAGCACACACACCCTTCGGTACATAGCAGTTCGATCCCATTCCCAGTAAAGACCCCAGGTTTATGAGGTCCCAAACTTAAGGACAAATGGAGGTAATTCCTGATAGAATAATAAAAGGGTGATGAGGTCTGTGAAGCGATAACCACGCATTACCCAAAGAGAGTCATATTGCAATTTCTCGTATTATCGTCGCTTTCAAGGCCAAAGGGCGTAAATCCATCTTTTCTAAAGTTTACAAAAGGGACAAGCGCCCTTATAACCTGAACTATTTATTTTACTTCAATTGTGCCCAAGGAAGTTACACCACAAAACAACGCTTCAGCACACAACTGTAAAAGTGTTCGTATGCAGGAAATGGAATATTTCAATTTTTGGAAATATGTTGAGTTACACCTTTTCGCCTTGAAAGGGACGATATGGACTGTAATACACGTAATTTCAGTTAATAGCATTAAACTTTTGTAAAGAAAAGAAAAACTGCTATTATGTTTAATATCCATAATTTTATTATTATTTACATTTACAGAACTCACTGTTCACTCTTTCTTTTAATAAATCGATTTTCTTCTAGTTCAATGGAATAGATTGCTTATAAAATTGACATTATTACAAGAGGACGAATGGGATTTCTGCTACACCTGCTAAATATACACAAATTAGCGCAACGGAAGAATGAAAGCAATCTTAATCAGCTTATGATCCCTCGATTTGCTGGTAACGTTCGCTTAACAACTAATTTAATTTAAATAATGACATTCTTTGCGCTCTGAGAACCAAAATCTAATTATAAATGATGAGTATCACCAACCCTGATTAAGATTTTAACGAATCGTTAGTGAATGAATGTATTTTAAAAGACTCAAACTTTCTTAACGAAGATTGATGAAACTCACCCAAAATGAGTCAGAAAAAAATGTTACAGAGGAGATACAGACAGGACAAACATTTCATACGCACAAAGAACGGTGGTGACATTTCACTAAAGGCTTGGTGACATAATAGGAATGGAAAAAAGACAGAAAACTAGCCATGTTGCCAGTATAAATAGATATATAATACCGTCACCAACAGGTTAATACATTTCAGTTAGAAGAAAGAGTTGGAGTGATAAAAGAGAATTCTGTCTAAGGCTATAAGCGTTACGCAGCTGTAAAATGTTGAGACATGTTTTCCACGACTGAATCCGTAGTGTCAATTTAAAATTGTGTATGGAAAGAAAAGTTCAGCCCTGAGTTATACGACTATTCCGAAATCTTCCTTCAGAGTCAAGAAGAGTGACCTTTCATTGTTTGTGTCCAGTCTATATTCAACTAAACCAAACTGTACGATGCGACAACCAAACCAAGCCTTGGCTTGCCAGGCGACTTTTAATGAAAAGGACGTCACGTTGTCAGCACAATGATCCTATCACCGCTTTATGTCCTTCGTGACTGTAGTCCACAACTCCCTAACTTACGTGGCTCTCTATTCTGCATTATGATACTGGGTCAACTCCAAAAATTGGGAGTTCCCACTGGTAATCGAACCCGAGAATTCTTTCATTCCAGTCACTTAAGTGAATTCCTCTGTGCGTTTCGAATGATTCATATTTATTTACTTACAGATGCAGAACAAAGATCTTTACATTGAAACTTGTAATAGCATCCAGAAGATACAACTACACACCATTCCTAAATTCTAAATTATACCTGTAGCTAAGATGACATCCTCACAAGTATGTAGTTTATAGATGTAAATTTTTCCCAACAACGATGCTAATGTTTACGATAATCAATAAAATTATGATATTGTTTGCCGTAGGTGAAAGTTTGAGGATTATAGCTGAGAAAATGCATTCCACGAGAAACCGTGATTATACTCATGGTGTCTGCTTATTTTGTGACTTGAAATTCCCTGAGTTTTCCAGGATAATTTTTTCCAAATTCCCTGAGTCCTTAGTATAGTGGAACATGTAAACAATACACAATGACATGTTGTTTTAATCCCACCACCACCCAGTCCAAGTATCTTGTACATTATTGGTATTTCACAAGTGAAAAAAGATAATTTCATTAAAATAGAGGATTTAAACACATTGAAAAAATCCGGTCAGCGGTGGGAATCGAACCCACGATCTCTGCATTGACTGGGCAGTGTTCTTACCAACTGTGGACAGGTCCACTTCATAAATTATAGATTTCCCTGAGTATTTCCTGAGTTTTCCAGATTTATAAAATTCCCTGAGTATTCCAGGTTTTCCAAGGTGGTAGACACCCTGTATACTATGATATATATATATATATTTTCATTTACTACGTGCAATGGTTAATAGAATAGGATAAGATTTGCGAAATTCATTATAGTCGTAAGAATTAAACTATCACCTAAAACTAAAAATTGTACAAGTTTGTGAAAAATAAACTGTATATGGACATAACTTATGTCGACTTACAATTTTCCGCTTGCAAGTCCAATAATAAAACATAATGAGTTTCTACTAACATAATGTTAATCATTACTATTTCCAGCAAACAACGATTCGCAGCAGGAATCTTCTTTTTGTTGTAAACAAATGGCAAAATATGTAAATAGTATATCAAGATTGGAAGGATATTAGTGACAAAGAAGAAAAATTTGAAAGTACTGAAACTGGTACTTTGATGGATCTGTGAATTGAATTGATTTATGTTCTTTTAGGCATCTATGGCTCAGTCCGGGATAGAGTAGAAAAAAAGAGTCGCCCAGGGCTTAAGTTAAAGGTACTACCCGGCATTTGCCTGGTTTGACTAATGGTGAATCCATACTAGACCAAATTTCTCTACGTGTACATGATGGTGAAGACTGTCACAAGGCAGTGAAATCTTTGCTACTTTAGTCCTTGTGCCAGACAAGTTGTTGGTATAAAATTGCGGGACCAGATGAAACTTTCAGCACTTGTACACTGGCATGTATAGAGCACGACAATACGTGATAGACATTCCCAAAAGGTAGCTATCCAAGATGGCGGCCGACGCTATTTATTAAAATCAACATATCTCGGCTACGAGTTATCCGATTTCTATAATTCTTTTTTTAAACGAAAGATATTTTTATTGGCTACATTTATGTTTATTAGCAATATTTTCGTAAATCTAATAGTTTTTCAGTTAAATGTAAAAAAGTTTCATTTTAGCCTAAAATATTTTCTTATTTAATATTTTACTTTGAAAAGACTGGTTTTAGATAAACCTATGTCCTTACACAAAATATAGCGTGTAACCTAGGCTTTAATTTTATATATATATATATATATATCAATTAAATCCGACAAGTATAACGAGATATGGACAATTGTTTGAAAATTTCTGCAATGCGAGGTAACATCATGTAGCTTCTACACTCATTAGTGCCTCCGTAATGTTACCGCCACCTACATTTCTTGAGTGTCTATCACATATTTTCATGCTCTATACATGTCAGTGTATAAGTGTTGAAAGTTTCATCTGGTCCCGCAATTTTATACCAAATCATCGTTTTTTGGCTGGACATCACAAGGACCATCGAACTTTGAAAACGAGACACAAGAGGAAAATATACGCGTCATTACTTATTGAACAAAATAGTATATTCGTTGGCACAATGCACTACAGTGCGTTTAAACACAAAAACATCTGAAACATGGTGTCTCAATCAATCTGCAATGTTAATGCTATTACCGTTCATAGGGTTGCCCGTTACTGTAAGCAACAATTACGTCCACTGTATAACGTATATATATATATAACAGGGTTCCCACTCATTTTCCAAGATCAAATTCCCTGACTTTTCCAGGTCACTACTCAGAAATTTCCAGGTACCCCATTTTGTATATATATATCGTAATTCCATGGGAAAATAAAGATACATCAAAATATTTCACTGTATTCTTTTCTTAAATTGCTTCATGGCTGGCACATTAACCTCCAAGTAATTTCAAAAACGATCTAACATTAAATGCCTGCTGTAGCTAAATGAACTTCAAACAATAAGCTATCAAATTCCCTGACTTTTCCAGGACTTTTTAGTGCTAAGCTGAATTCCCTGACAATTCCAGGTTCTCCAGGTGAGTGGGAACCCTCTATAATGTATATTCAACCACCATTTAAATATGTACTCACACATAATGAAATGTTTCCAGTTCATATTAAAAACATTTCATTATTTCCGAAAAAGTTTATTTTCTAGAAAATGATTGAAAAATACATTCTTTAATACACTGGCAAGACTTCAAACGCCAGGAAATTATTCTGAAAAATGGTTTTCATGTTGTAATTTTTTATATAATTCACAATATATTTTCCAGTTAAACTTTAAGCTTTTGCTTCAATGTGCTATTTTTTTTTTTAAAAAAAAGTACAAGTTTCAACAACATGTAAATGACACTTTTCGTAAACGCGTGTTTAACATTACGCCATTTATCAACACAGAATTTCGAGGCTTATCCCACAAGGCTGATAAACCTATAACTGTAGTGTTTTGTCCATTAAATAATGATGCGTATATATTCTCTTTGTCTTGTTCTCAAACTTCTTGAGAGAGCCATGTTCCTGTACAAAAATTGGCCGAGTGTGGACTCACCATAAGGGAAAACCTTGGGAAAAGCTGTCAGGATAGTCGGTCGCAGGTATGGATCTGTAAATTTCTTTGTATGATATGCAGGGTGAACCAGAGCTCTGGAAACAGCTTTTTACTTCTAAAAAGCTTAAAGGAATCACCTTAATGGGGTAAACAGCGCTCGCTGATAGAGGGGACACGTTCAACACATCAATCTGGGCTTGAATTTTATCAGAAGTACATCGGTGAAGTCATTTTCCTGTGAGAGAAAATTAAATGTGACGTTGGTATGGAGTATTAGCTGCATCAAAAAACCGGAAACATTGTTTTCTGTTTGAAACAGTTAAAATGAGGGCTAAACACATACCAATGTGTAGTGGGCAAAGGGTTATCATCACGACCGTCAACTTGAAATCGGCCATCTCATATATTATTCAAAATTTTTAAATAGGAGATTGGGGTGTCATATGACATCAATTTGGACTGAAATTTTAAGAGAAAAAATGTTCCTGAAGTTAGTTTTCACAACTTATTTTTGTAAGAGAATGCACTGAAAAAATGTAAATCTCTCCCATACTACACTCAGATGTCATTATCGCTATCAGAATAACCACAACGTTTCTCTCATGAAACTTCGATCTAAATTGACATATGATCATCTTCCTTTTTAAAAATTTCGGATAAGACACAAGATAGCCGATTTCGAGAAGACTGCCACGACAATCATACTCCTCCCAGTATCCCTTTATATGCAACTGGTTTTCATATCTTGAACTGTTTCAAAAAGAAAAGGATGTTTGCAAAGATTTAGAGCAACTATGCCATACTAATGTCACAGTTCATTATCTCTCACATGAATAATCTATGGCAAAATTAATTTCAGCAATGTATTTCTGATAAAATCTTGCTCGAATTGACATACTACGCATCCTCCTTCCCATCTAAAAAAAAATCACGCGAGATTCAAAATGTTGAACATACCCTCTTATCAGGTTGGCTTTCAGTTCCTTCCAAAGTTTTAAAAAGAAAAGGGTGTTTCCACTCTTTTAGTTCTTCAGTACTAAGAAATTCGGAACTCGGACAAGAGTGAGTCCATAGATGCGCTTACAACAAAGACTAACATGCACTGATCATGCGGAAAGACCAGATGAAGAAAGGTACTACTATGGAGGTTGAAGTAACAAAAGTAAGAGCAGAATACATGGAATAAGTTCGTTAATGATGTTACGAAATTTAAGATTAACGAACACGATACTCAAACCGAGTCCGAATAATTGCACTTTCTCTCATTTTAACTTAATTCCAACCTGACTACGAATTTTCATGCTGAATTTCACCTTCCAAACCCAATGGGAAGTGCAGTTGGGAGTTTAAGGAGTGTTATTGGGGTGCTTGAGATAACGGCAAATTTTTAATTTTCCCAGGAAGTCTATAACCTGCTCACGCATCTTCATGCTGAATTTAAGGCCAACGAAACGTGATTTAAAGACCGCTGGAAGTACAGACAAAACAGTACACGTTAGGGGATTTTATATAATTATGCAGATGATTTATATATATATAAAAAAAAATCTTATCCCACACCACCACTTGAATTATGTTTAAAAGATGCAAATAAAGTGAAGAGATTACTTTTAAGACATGAATCAAAATGAAAGACTATTTTCAGAGAACCTAACACTATTCAGAAGGAATTACTTCTATACTCTTGTCTGCCTAGCTACCTGTGTATCAGTGTCGTTGCTCAAAGAACAAATGCAAGCAATGACATTACTTCTGATAGCAACGAACATGCATTCCAGAATACCTTCGGGACTACAAAAGCAAATTTCTTTGCTTGGCGATCAATAAAAGCTGAAACCTTCACCAAGTGCAGAAGAAATCACCACCTTCAGCAAGCAAAAATGTATTCTAAGTGGGCCTTTATTCAAGTTGAGTTAGCAACGGTAGGTAAGCCTTAAATACTGTACCTTTCAGGATGTTACACTTCAGCTGCTCAGGAGGCAAGGGTCTAGCCCCACCAAGACTCAGGTACTTTGAATTCTGATTATTTGGGACGGAATGCACGTCCTTCACAGTTACCAAGATATTCGACACAGAACTAGGAGATTCAACAGTCTTCAATTTTGATGCCCCACTCTCCAACTCTATTGAAAGAAGAACTTATTAATTAATTACACCACTTTAACAAGCAATAAAACAGAACTTCAAAATATTCTCTGGAATATTTAATTCAACTGAAATTAATTTCGGATATTATAGATGTCCTATGACACACTGAAGTGGGTCTCTCCTTATTTACTTTATTCTATCTCTTAGCTGCATTGCCAGTTGTGATCTACGATTCCGATAAGTAGTAATGATGAACGTATTCCGCATTTCTTCGTAAGGTAGAATTTTGTGGTCTTTTGAAGTTGAGGGGAACCTAATCCACACAAAAAGATTGTTTTTGTACTCACAAATCGTGTCTTGCGACACTCAATGATAGCTACTTCGACGGTTACTCAAGAGAAAACTGACAGTGTGTGTTACACCAAGTAGCAGACAATGCTGGAACGCAATTTTCCATTAAATAAGAATTACTAGTCATCTGCCATCATGAACACACGGCGACTATTGCGTAAAGGGCATTTCTTCTTCATCTCTTGAAATTAGCCCTATATCAAGAAAGATTTACTGCATGACAGTTAACCTCACTATTCAAAGATGCCTTTCTATCATCACTATTAGGAACAGGTATAACGCTTTCCTAAATCAATCAATTTTAGTACAACAGAAAAAAATTGATTACCAAGTAAAAAACTGTAAGGCAATATTTCACACACAGAATTCTGGGCAGCAATTAAATTCCAAAAATATATTCTGATTGTTTTCAACGATCCCCTAATTAATTATTATGGTCATAAATAAACAATACTGTCTAGGAAGCATCCTGAAAGAAAATTAAAGTAATTCTGAAATTCAGCTACCATGGTCGTTAACTTTTAAGTATGTGGTTTAGGAAGTAATAAATGCACTGAATGCTTTCAGTAGTAGTTTCGACTTTACGTATACCAAATGATGGGATGATTTAATTAACAAGACCTTTCTTACAACAAAACACGTAAAACCTTTCCTTCTTTGATATAAAAACCGTTCTTGGGAAAATAAATGTTATGAACGTTCCATACTTAGAACGCAGGGTAATTATTAGAAGAAGCATTCCTCAGAAATACTGCAGAACTTATTGAGTTCACCTTCTACAGATTTTGATCTCATCTGCAAAGTTAGTAGACGCATGTAAGTCACAAATTTAACAAAACGGTAACTGTATGAACCATTTGAATATAAAATGTTCCTTTAACTCAATGTTACTTTGAACTGTCGAAAATAAACCAGCTATCCTTTACTGAATAGGTTCTATTGAAACTTCTAACCGGTTGGAAATTGTAGCTTCATTTCGTACTGGTACCCAAAGCCTTTCACACAAATACATTAAAATATATAAAAAGCACTATCTAGAAACAAAACAAATGAGTATGTATCGATTAAAAGAATGGTTCCTGCTGTCCGACAAACACGTATAAAATTAGGTAGAGCTTTATTCCTCCGGAATTTATGAGTAAGCTCTGGAATACGGTACGCGTAATTTTCGATAGACTTTGTCAATTATGACCTGGATATTAGAAGTCTGCTACTACATCTTGAATTATGTAATTAAGACATTAATTACATTACGAATTCTACTACTGTATTAGTTAAGCAGAAATTAGTACTATCCATGCGGTTAATATTACAACATGTTTCGAACTCAAATATAGTTAACATACATAAAATGTAAGAGAAAATTTACATCCTACGCTAGCATTTTAACGAATGAGTCAAAATATTTGAAACAAAGAAGGATGAAATTAAACCGCTGACCAGTCATAAATGTATGCAGCACAACATTCATGCACACCGAAAGATACTGGCATCAGAACATCCCCCAATGTCCTTCCGAAAAATTTAAGTGTGCTATATAGTTTTTGAGCAAAACGAGTGTGCCAAGGAATAAGAAGCTGGTGATCATATGGTTAAGTATCCATAATTATCGCACAGCGTGCAATCCTTTCCTGGGCGAAAGAAGTTTCATGCAAATATATCATAGAGAAATAGTTTTTGCGTATCGTGACAACTGTAACGCTATGTAAAAACGAATCTGACTCTAAAATCAGGGACCTACTCAAGTAGTCTACCACAACTTTCTAAACTTCCTGAAATTATATTTTCTTCTTTCTGATTTTCCAGCTTTAGATCCAGAAGAGCTACCCCATTCCAAATATTTTCGATTAAAGTCTATCTTTATTTTACGTCATAAATTTCATTAAAGAACGTAAATTCCTGGAATTTTCTTAAAATTTTATATTCTTCCCCAATATTCCTCTTTTTCCGGTCTCTGATTAGTAAACAGAAGATGTTTTAATCGATGTAACCACTACTAGGATACACAATTTTATTTTAGCGCATGGGAAGTTGCACGAAAATATGCAAAACTTACTTTATGCAAGCCAAGTAATTTTACATACTATTAGGTTAATTTAAGACAAACATGCGCAGGTATTTTCCCGTACAAGATACTATAGTGAACGAAGCATCTATTATATATTTAAAAAAAAAAAAAAAAAAAAGTTAAATTGGATGTTTCCATATTCAAATATTATTAACATCATGACGTTACACTGATCTTGTGGATGCCATAGTGGCACAATTTACCTGAATCCAAATTATATTACGTTCCATAGTTTTCATCTTTAATTTTAATATCAATATTATCATTTATTAATACTGAAAACACTATTTTGTTGAAGTCAGGTCATACATTTAAGCCTTCAGTTACAAGTTTCTACGCACTGAGTATTACTACACGGGAGAAAAAACTGTTTCTGGCAACAGACAATCAACATTAGAGAACCTGTACAATTATTCGACAGTTAATTGCACCGCACTTTTACGGAAGAGGATCCTGTCAGTACAAATGATGATACAAGAATTGCAATTATCATTGTGCATAATTATAACCTTTTTAATGAAATTCTTGATTCCAACAGCAAGGTGAAACACAGTAAACGGCTCTCCATAAAATTCCCTCCATAAGGTTCTGGTCAATAACTGAACAATTATTCATTTCAACTGTTATATATTTCTTGTCTTTAATTTTACCATTTCTCCTTGACATTTGCCTGTTATATAGTTTCCTCAACTTCCTCTGCCTATCTAGATTGTTGAGACTCTAATTTAAAATTATCTTATTAGAGAACGAAAATTTCTTAACCTAACAAAATGTAATGCCCCTTTCTTGACTTGACCTATGAGCAACCACTAAAAAAAATCTTGCCTTTTATGTTATGGTTTTAGACACCCTGTTATAGTTTTGTACTTTTCTTATCTCCATAAATCAAATAGTCACAACAAGGGCACCATATAAAGAATCCTGGTTTTAAATCTGAATTTCTATTGAAATAAATGCATGTTTCACACTAACAAATATTTCATACAAAAATGAAAAAAATCGATGTTAACGCTTCACTGTATATCACGTCTTTTTATGAATGTTGATAAACTTGGTTTTACCATTATTATTTTAAAAGCTTCAAACTATATTTCGAAACACTGTTACCTATCTGCCTTACTTGTTACGTTCACAGATTCTATTATTATCAAAAATCATAATTTCACACATGGTCAAAAAGTAAAAATCAAAAAGTCAAAAATCAAAAAGTAAGATTCTTTAATCCCTGGATAAGATGTCTGTAGTTGGATATAACTGTGGTCTCATGTACTTTCCAATTTCGTCACCAAGTGGTGGAAATGTTTACGTTCAAGTTACTTGTAGATACCGTGAATTTTCTGAATTTCATTTTTAAGGTTTTTAGGCAACTTTGGCTAAGGCCGGATGGATGATGATGGGATGAATTGGTAGAATGAAGAAAGTGGGAGTACTCTGAGAAAACCCACGCACACGGTGTTTGTCCACCTACAGATACAGTGAGTTTAACAAGGCATATAGTATAAAACACGAGGATCCATATGAATGTGTTGGTTTGAAACTGTTGATTAGGTAATTTGCAGCGTTTATATGGAGCTGGTGTTACGACATAGCAACAAATGTGGTACACTGCCGTGCATGTGGTAATGATACTCAGTAACAAATGAAGAAAAAAGCGAGCACAAATGACATCCATATATGCTAATCATGTACACAAGACATGAGAGCAATTTGACATGTATTGATGATACAGATGAACAGAGTATATAATTTCTCATGACAAAATGAGCGTTTATTAAAAAGTTTGTGTATGGCAGATGGAGGTTCCAAAGAGAAAGAAAATCACAAAAAGAATCGGATGGACATTTCGCTCATGTTTTGCAAGATCCAAGATTTTTTATTTATTTATTTAATTTTTTTTTTTCAAAGAAAGGATTTGATGATGAAACTTTGATATTAAATCACACTAGAGAAGCGCTGACTGACACATAAGGCTACGTTCAAAAATTGCTGTGTGATAAGCGATTAATTTTGTTTACAAGTGTTGATTTTATTCCTCAATGGATCCATTAGACAGTGACAACAGAGAAAGTTATTACAGTGAAAAACAAATTAGTTACGTATAAACGTAGCTACGCAATTCAATGTAATTTGGTTATATTAAGAACAGAGAAAAAGGAACCTTACTTTTTGACATCCTGTACATTTTCTCTCCTTTCATACCTTCAGTTTTACTCGTCGCCGTGGACGCAGACAAATCATTTTTCAACTCTTCAGAATTAACAGCGCCTAATTTTTCCTTGGCAAGGCTCTTCAGTAGGTTATCTAATCTTTCTTCTGCATCTGCAACAGAAAAACAAAAGTTCTCTCCATCTGAATATATATTACTACAAAGTTATATATATATATAAACTAAAGTTATGTCAGGTTTTTACGTGGTCGAACTCCACGCGCTTCCCACTGTTCGTTCAAAGGTGAGACAGATAAAACGATAGTACCGTGTTAATGACTCTCCTTTTGTAGCCGGCTGGAAGTTGTCACCACAGTTAAATGGAGCGTCAGTGATAGCACGTCAAACATGGGAACCCCAAACAGCGTTATACGGGCCTGTATGCTGTACGAGTTTAAATTGGGAATGAACGCTAGTGGAGCAGGAAGTAATAATATGCAAGGCATTCGGTAGGGATGTGTTTCATGAATGGACAGTACAACGGTAGTTTAACAAATTTAAGGACTGCGATGGATCTCTCCAGAACGCAACACGTACGGTACGACCACAAGGCACTCAATGAGAAACAGGCTGATCCTTCAACATTCGAAATAACCATTGACCATCAATAAACCTGATTCCTCAGTATCCTTACACATCCAGTCATACAACTCCAATTTTGATCTGCTTTTTCGTACTGCTATTATATACATCCTGTTTCATACGACCAACACCTCAACACCTTGTGGAAAGAAGCCCTTATTCACGGTTTAAAGGCAAAAAATACCAACCCTAAACCTTCAATAACTTTTAGCTCCCCCCCCCCCCCTTCGATTTAGACAGCATTTTTAACTATCCTTAACCTTACACGATCTCTTCTGGAACTTACACTTAATGCGTTAGTCAACTGTTTCAAATTTGACGCGTCGTCCACTACGTGGGACCACTTTTCAATTCGTACACATGTTCTTCATCTAGATCTACCAGCTTGAGAAAGATCTTTTATCTGTGTGTTTACAACTGTAACAAAATGATGTATATACAACACACACACACAAAGAAGGGATACTTTGACTACTCGTGACAGCGTCATTTCTACGTTTTTCAAAGCAATGCAAATACTGCTGCTTCAGACGAAACGAACGCTAACTCCGAAAGTATGATTGTCAGTCAGTGAGTGTATATTTTATGTTGCATACCAAACTAAATTCATAACATCGTGTTCAAGTATCCTCCGTTGTACCTTGCACTGTTTGGTATATAAGCCCACATCCATTTATTACTAATATTGTTGTATTTGCCCGTGCGAACCAACATTTATACCACAAACATGTGCATGATTTCAGAAGGAGACTTATCAGAGGTAAACAATATTACTCAAAGAATAGCAATTATTTGTACAGAAAATAACAATGAGATATTGAAGAACAGAAAATGACAAACCAGAAACATGAAACGTGGGAGGAGAATACGGAAAGAGCACAGGAGAGATTGCAGGATTTGAACACAGCTCAATATTCGATACAACTCACATAAATATCAATTGACGTTATTTAATGAATCGCTTGTTTGAAATTTACTTAACAATCTTACCTGACTGTGAAGCATTCGCAGAACTATAGGAAGGACTTCCCGGTTTGTCTAGTCCATTAATGATTGTACTTTGTGGAGAACTTCTCTTAAGTGTTCCGTTTGCAGTGCCTCCAGACACTATACTGGCTGTTGGAGATGAACTATACTGAGTTACACTGGAAGACGAGCTCTGTCCCGTGTAACTGGAGGAACTTTTGGGTTTAGTAGGTGACGAAGGTGGAGTGACTACTGCTACCTCCACTTTCGATGTGGTATCATTCGGAGCCGCGTTTGGAATGTGTCCTTCAGACTCTTTCACCGAAGATCTATCATGTGATTGTCTCTGTCTTTCTCTTAAAACATGTGACTGTCTACGAGCATACCGCTGACTTGGCCTTCTTTCAAATTGCACTGTTCTTCGAGCACGATTTTGTTGTGTTGTCTGGAATTCTGTCTTCCCACTGAAAGTAAGTTAAAAGTGAAATTAGAAAAAACTGTTCTTCGAAATGCTGGTAACTCTAAAAATAATGGAATTCGAATTTTACACTGTGAAGCAGAATGAAGATTACAGATTATATTTCAGTGACTGCTTGAATCTACAGAATTTTCATTCTGTAGTTACTACGGGCAGCCAGCAAATACACAAATCTACAATGATTCATTTCCCACATCAATAATATTTCCAACATTCGTTTCAACTACATATCTTATTAACGATACTACACTATTAACGAAAACAAACACTCAAGTTATAATTAAGTCTATTTAACACTGCTTCGAACAAGAAGCAATGTCTACAGAAGACTTCTTTCAGTACAGTTCAAGCAGTACAAATAAAGAAAATAGTGATTTACAAACCCAGTTTCAAAGAACGTAAATTCCAGTCCTTACCTGTATCGGAACCTAGAACCCATTCGGAAGAAATTCTGTCTTGCAGAAGGACCCTTCACCGGTGCTCGAAGTCTGAAGAAAGCATGATGCTCTACTGCACATTTCCACAAGTGTTTACAAGCTTTCTCATTATGTAACCTGTAACAATGTACATAAAATAGAGTATTACTAAATATTACTATCCTATGTATTATAAATGTGACAAAAAAAGAAGTTAACCCCCCCCCCAAAAAAAAAAAGTAAACGTCATTATTCTTTATATAAAAGGTGTATTTGCCAGGACCAATCTTGGAAGCAGTGTGGCCCGCTCTCTTTTGGAATGGTATAGACCACTTGTTGATAAAGCAAATTAAAACGTTCACGCAACTTTTTGTTGATTGTTGAAAGAAGAAGTTACACAGAGTTATGTCAGGGCCGTAAGGAATACGGTTGGGTGTTAACCAGTTTTACACCAGGTTGCTGCAAAAAGATTATAGTTAGGATGGCAGTGTGTGATGAAGCGTTGTTGCACGCATTCCAAACTTAGGTCGACTTTCAGTCAGTACCAGAAAGACTTCCAAACTTATGTCGACATATCGCAGTATTCAATCGGAACCAAAAGTGCCATCACTTTGATAAATGTTGCCAATAATTTCGTAATGGATTAACACATTTTAGTAATTTTCTGTATCCAAAGAGAACGTAAACTTAGATTCATAGAAAATAACTAACGGAAAAGTAGCTATTCTGAACCATCATTCTACGCTGACTTAAAATAAACTATTTATATGTTGTGCTTGTCACGAAATATTGTTTCATGTTGACCGACTGTGCATATTTTCGAACTTGGATTTTTTTCACCGTCCATTTTCTATGAATTTGAGTGTACTATCAGTAAATTACAGAAACGAAACTACGAAAATCGGTACAGCCATTTCGAACTTATTCACACTGTTACCGATTGTACCACCAAATAGTGACAATCCAGTCCCATAGTCTTCCAAAATCAGTCCCAACATGGCCGGACTTAAGAGAGGCTTGGCTTCAGAGTAGGACTAATATAAAATTTACCTCCAACTCGGGTTTCTATCCTTGCTAATTCCATACTGAAAAACGATATGGAGATTATAAACTCCAGTAGTTTCGCCAATTTATCTATCGGTTTCATCTGGTGTAATGGAAGGGCAAAAAGGTGTATGTTTGATTAAGCCGTCCGAACTGTCAAAGCTAAGTAAAGGTGGAATAAAAAATGGGGTTACAAAAATCATGCTTCTAATTAATATACGGAAATCTGGATTGCACCATTTGGTTTCTGTCTTCAAGTAGACTATAACAGTTTATGTCTGACCCGATTCGCCCATTACTACATACAGATTGGGGAAAAAGTAAGAGCAGCCGCCCCCGTAGTTCAAAGGTAACATCATGGATCGGTACTCGGGAAGCACCGAAGTGTAGTCCTGCTGCCGGTCACACTGATTGAAGCTTCCCACAGTTTTACAGGCTTCATACCCTTTAGTGCTCGTAGTGACATGCTTAGACCATAGCTGTTATTTCTGTCCATTAATGTAAATAAATAACTAAATAATAATAATAATAAAGCCATCTCCTAAAGGTTTGCTAAAAATGACGTTTCTTAACAAAAGTTACATATAATCTACAGTTTTTAAATCATTTGAAAAATTCGAGAACTTCAGCTGAGTAACAAACTAATTTGACGTACTTGACATTCTGGCGCCGTACACTACCTTCAATGTTTCGAAATAATTGCAGTTCTCTCTACTGCTCTCTCCCTTTTCGTAAATACGGCTACAAGGCAAAAGCTATGTGTCTCCTCGACGACTATCCTGAACACGTACCTTCATTCCTACCTTTACTTTCTAATTTACATAATCTACTTAGGTAATGTAGTGCCTGCATTCTTTGTGTACAATACAAGCAAAATTACGTCCAATTCTTACTCCGTAAATACAAACATCATAATAAATACAAAGTTAAATAAATTTCAAAATACATATACCACCAGGTCCAAAGTACCATATTGAAAATAGTTTAAAACACTATTATTTTACTACTCCATGTCTTCAAAGCCTTAAGCTTTACACACACAAAAAATATCAACACTGGAATGCTAATAATTCTTCAAACTACTCAACGAATATACAAGAGAACGTTAAAAGTCAACGGGAGTTTTTTCTTACCTGAACACAAACGTGTGTTCCTGTTCTCTACCCTGATCATCATCCTCCACCACCACCAACGTCAGTTTCTTCTTTTTGAAGTCCAGTTTTCCTATTTTGGGCCTGAAATTCATGAAATATTTGTAATAACTACCCACATCATATTACGACTCAAAATATACAAGCAATTGACTTCAAGCTAGGTTAAACGTAAGAAAATGTAAATAGTAATACTGACGATTGAAAACAATAACAATTTGCTACAACGCTCGACTTGTGAATATCCAATAACTCGAATTATTGAAATAAGTCGAATGCATTGGTATCAAAAGACCTTCACCCTCATATCTACACTCAAGCTTGTAAGAATTGTGTCCCGGATGGATATAAGCCACAGGGTTGCTGTCGACTATAAATTTTATTTTATTTAGCTTCTTCTCATCTGGACTCCATTTTTCTTTTTTCAATATTCAACATTATTTTGATCTTAATTGTCATTTGCACCCACCAGCAGCATTTATTAATTCACCGGCATGAGTTTTCTTACGCGAACCATTATGCACTTCAACATATCTATAGAGTGTCTAAAAAAGTACAACCTACCGGTCTTTTTCAGGTATACTTGGATATTTTCTATATATATATATATATATAAAAAAAAAAAAAAAAAAAAAAAAACTAAAAAGTCACTTCAAGACAAATTAAACTGAGTCACCTAAATGCCTGAAGCTCCCTTCACGGTTTTTGAAACACTTAATATTACACCTCGGAACTAGATTTACAACCCTTTCATTGCTCATCGATTGCTGCAATTTATTTTTTACATTCTAGCTTAAACTTCATCTTTTAACTTCTCAAATTCATGCTGAAGATGTTCAGTTTCCCCTTTCCTGCAGCTGCATTCTCTTCAAGCTGAACCTCTCGTTCGCTTTTCTTACAATTACCATCGTAGTAGTAATTATTTATATACATATATATTTCATAAATGAAACCTTGTTTGATGTTAAAGTAGTAACTGTCTTTACTTGTTGTCTTTCAGTTAAGAAAAAATAGAATTTTTTCGCAATATTATGATTAGGTTTTACGCATAAAAAAAGTCTTAATCTTTTGAAGCCTCACTATGAAAATTTCTACAGGAATGACATTCTTTATCTATACTTGTGTCGATTCCTCTACATTTGCGTAGATAATGACAAATATATAGTTTATATAGCAACTTCAAATGAATACATGCACAATTCAAAAATTAACGTACTGGTTTTTGTCGTGTCAATGAGAGAAAATAAGTATTACAACAGAAAGTATAATCTACGAAAGATCTTGCTGCTTGAACGCTTGCTAGTCAGTGTGCCATTATCTTCATTTGTCTCATTTACTTATAACTGTTAATATAACTAATAACAGAGCGCGGACTGCACTAACTTAGATCTGCTTAAGTATGGTTTGGGAGTAGAGTGAACACACTGGTTCTTTGTCTGGGTTCGGCGAACGGCCTTGTTGACTACAATCCAGCATAGGGAGGCAACAGGCATGCTTATTATTTCGCCATACGAAAGATGACTTCCGAAAAACTTAGCCTGCTATCACGTTCACTGAATAATGAGTTAGTGTTAAACAGATTTTATAATTATTTGTTTGAAGGAAAACATAACATGAGAAGTTTGAAAATGCTGCCAAATACAAATCCTTATTCCTATCTCCCTTCACCTGAACATCTCTTTGATTTCAGAGCTTTAGCTGCTCAACTGACATAAAATGAACTATTTAGCGCGATAATCGAAAGGTTGTAGACAAACAAATAATAATGCGTTAGAAAATTTTCGCCAACGCAATCTTTTTGCATTCCTCTTCCTCCTATTTCCTGTATATTACCTAACACTTCACGTTACAGTATAGTAAGTGAAGTAAATGATCACAGGTGTTCCGCCTGGAAGCAGAGCTATGATCCGAAGGTCCCTAGGCAAGGTGAACCGATGGTTGTCGACAATGCTTTCCATCGGATGAAGATGACGGGACCTACAGTTTAAAGTTGGCTCCTAGCTCGAACCCGGGACCCATTGATTGCAAGGCAAGGAGCGTTACCACTGTACTGTGTTTTCAAAAATATACTACCAGAATATGTACAAATTCTAGTACTAACAATAAATCTATATGAATTGAATTTTTTTCTTCAAGTCTCGTTTATAATACGGAACGAGTAAATTGAGCACATTATTAAAATTCTCGGCCACATTTGATTGAGATTTGTATCACTAAAGACCCATTACCACATAATAATCCTTTTCTCTTTGTAACAGATGCAACGCATGTAAAATAATGTACGTTGAAGTTATGTATTAAAAATAAGAAGCCTCAGCTCTCAAATAATTTAAATGACATTCACCGAAAATACACGGAATCCATTAATGCACATCTACATTTAAAACTGACACTTTTTGAACGAGATGATGCTCTGTTACCGTTACCTATCTACCATAACTAACTCTATACTGATGGCACTCGCAAGTTCATCGCCGTAGTAACAAATGTTCGCCATCTGGATTCTATCCTGGGCAAGATCAAGCCAGTTTTCATGAACATCAACCTCTAGAAAATCCGTTCTAATGCTGTCATCCCAACGACGTTTCATTCTTCCCAACGTCCTCTTTCCCCCCGACTTATCAACCACGACAGAATATAATCTTCATTTTCTCCCATCTGGGCTACATGACCTGTCCTATCATGCCCACCGTGATTTTATTATTCTTATAATATAGCTTCAATTTCAACTTTCTTGATATTAATCGTGAGCTCAGTAGTTTCTGGACTGAATAAAAACATAGATTTCCTGTTGCTAAGTTACATTTTATTTCTTCCGTGATCTCATTCTTAACTATTACCTATCTACCATATTTAAAACAAAAGTAAAGGTAATTCATGGTCTGACGAAGAAAAGCCGTATTTATGAAAACGTTCTACAGAATACGAGAAGACATTACAACACTTACCAAAAGAAGAGACCGATCTTTTGTGGTCCTTCGAAAACAAGAATCCCAGTCGGCGTCAAGCCTAAAGAATACTCACACCCATCCTTCCCCTGAAAAGAAAAATAAACTGTATCGGTACAAAGAATCGCTTGTCCAACCATTTTATTATGCTATTCACGATTTGCGTTTCGATTACATTTAGCACAATAGACTTATGCATCATAAGGGAAATAGCATGAAATATGGACGATACAACAAAACTAGAAAAAAAAAAAAGCAAAAATTATGGAACTTAAAATAGCATTGCGTATGAGATGTAGATTCAATAAACGTTACAGCAAGATACAAGAGAATTTCAAAAGTCAGGTAAAGGAAATGAATGTCTTGCCTGATATTACGCCTTCGTCATAGACTTTCAATACATTTCGCACGCACAAGAGAAATTTTATAAGCACCAGTACCAACATCCACGCTAGTTTTCACTTAATCATACAGTTTCTAAGATCACCTTTTTATTCTAGATCTTTGAAAATGGAGGCGAAAGCAAATCCTTTGCAAGCTTGGTTGAATAATTTGCGGAATTCTGAAATTACCTTGAATACCCCACAAAGATAAGTGAAATATATAGATTGGTTTTCAATTCTCCACGTCTTTGCTATCTAACGTGTTTAAAATGCTGTTCCATGACTGGTTGAATGTACCTCGTTGTTTTGAATACTTCCAACTTATATTTCTATTGACTGTATTTATCTTTAAGGCTACGACTATGATACCTACTTCTTCAAAAACTACTCTCTGTTTTTGTTCTTATGTCACATAATACTAGGACTACACTCACCAGGATATCAAGTACTCCTGGAAATTTTAATAAAAATGAATCCCTGTCAGTAGCATAACACATTTAAACCTATACGTAAATTCGCTTTAAAACTATGAACATATGCACGCTTTTAATGGAAGACATTAATTAATATAATTATGTATATTGGAACACAACAATACAGTCAATCAAGTTCCAGTTATTGCCAACCTAATACTACATGCAGGTGAAAGCATCTGATGGATATTATACTGGTGCACAGAGGCCATTTAGTACAGTGATACTAATAAATCCAGTCAGAACGAAGTTGCATAGCCTAGGCCTGAGCCGAACACTACTAATTCTGCTTTCGTGAAAGCGGGATAGAACGGTGAGGAAGAGCCATTTTGGTGACAAGTAACATTCAGTAGGGTGTACAGTGTACCCCTTTACGGCTCCAAATCAGAGCTAAGCTTAGTTCAGTTTCCACTTAATATTCGATTTCGTCTTTAGAAGCAACTTATTCCATTAGGAATACTCAAAGCAAAAATAATTTTAGACAATTTGTAACTACAATGGAACAGACCTTCTCAGTAAATCAACGAGAAGCAGCACGAAGAATTTGTGAGGTGCGATAGCTGTGGACGCACAATTACAGTGACCTTAAACAGCAGTGAAAAGAGCTAACAAAGATGCATTTTGTATTAACGTAACTTCTGGATAGGGATCTTAGACAGAAAGCTATCACATGTGGGAAGGATTATGTTCACTGGAATGCACTCTTTCGGGATGGGGGGCACGGAATAGACAGGTACCAACCAGGGCCTATAGTCTAGGTACCACCCCGGTATTCGCCTGGTGGGACTTAAGGAACAGTGGAAAAATGTGTCAGGATGGCCGGCGCGAGCGGAACTCGCACCCACACCGCCTTCTCAGATTTTATCGTGTCAAAGAAGCAGGGGGGGGGGGGGGGCTAGGCCGTCATGCTAAAAAGCTGGTTTTTTTGAACGGACGCCTTTTTCCCAATACAAAGCCAGCTTTTTTTGAAATAAATAAATAAAATTTTGGAAACTTTGGTTTCTTTGGTTTTCACAATTTCTGCATTCCACTTTCCAATTTTGCTTGCTTATATCTGGTGTAGTAAAAAGTAATCCATTATTTTGCAAATAGATGGCTTCAGTGATCTGTATCTCGCGTTGTATAAGTCCGATCGGGTTCAACGAGATGGCGTTCAAACGATGAGATTGCGTACTACAAACACTGTTCAGATAGTT